>PVKB01001461.1:0-30021 GCA_004027205.1 Ctenodactylus gundi
GAGCATTTGCTTTACTCAGCAGACCCCTAACGTTTACTGTGAACACACACAGCAGACTCACCACAGAGGCCTACTCCCCACTTAGAGTGGCAAAGAGCAGAAGACGTGGCTCAGGTGATTTGGGGAATTTCCAGTACTCTGATTTGATCCCCCTTGCAGCCAGAGAGACCTGGGGGCTGGCTGCTCCTCCACCAGGGTCTAGGGTGACTTGTCACCCCCGGGGCTGGGTCTGTGGCTTCTTCCCCAGAATCTCCACAACAGGTGTGCATTAAAACAAAGTATGGAAGGACTTCCGAGGTGATCTGGGAAGCAGAGTGTGCAATGTGCTGGGCACATTGTCTTCCCTTGGGAGAACAGCTGTTTCCTTTGTACTCATGGCCTGAAAGTCTGTGTCCTGAGCCAGGGCAGACTTAGAGGTCAGAAGACTAGAATGCTGATAAAAGTGTGGATTGGAAAGGCCTGGCTCAAGAAGTTTCAGATGGGAAGGAGGACTATCAGCAACTGGCCTAAAAACCACGTGTGCTATACTCTCGTAAAGTCTGTGGGCTGACTGTCCTTGGGGAAGAATACAGCTGTGTTCTTCCCATCTTCCCCACTCCCTGAGATGTCTTACTGCTCCTTGGCGATGTCCTCCTTTTTATGGGGCACATTCTTTCATATGTTCTTGAGAAAGGCGGCGGGGGCGGGGGGTCGGGGGGTAGGAGGTAACAGGCCAGGAATATCAGCTGGGCTCCAAATGCCCCATGCCAGCAACACTGCTCTAAGGGACTCTGGACTCAGAAGAAGTCATCAAAGTAGGCAGAGTCTCAGGGGAGCAAGGCATTACCCCTTTTCTATAGAATCCACCCTATAGAAAGCTAGGTCTGTCCTATGGTTTGGATCTGGAGTATCCCCTAAAATCCTCATGTTCCTATGGATACTGTGTAAGACTGGGAGGTGGGGTCTGGCTGGAAGGGGCAGATGCTTGGGATTGACCTGGAGGGGCGTGTGCTGGTTCTGCTCTTCCTCCCAGTCTCTCTCTGTACCACCACATTATGAGGATCTCTGCTGGTGGAGCTCTGGCTCTGGCCCTGCCCCCGCTCCAGCTCTGCCATGTGCTTCTACCATTTTCCAGCTGCCCATCTTTGAATGGACTGCAAACTTCTGAAACTGTAAGCTAAAATAAAATTTTCCTTCCTAAATTTTATATGTTGGGTACTGAGTTAAGAGTAACAAAAAAAGCTAACTAAGGCAGAAATTGATACCAGAGGTGGCATTGTTGCTATGCTTTACTTGACCATGTGATTTGAAAGCCTTTCAGACCAGTTAGTGGCAGGAATTTGTAAAGGTCTGAGGATGCTGGCTGGAGAAGTCTTGAAATGCTCTGAGCCGAGCTTGAAGGGAGATTCAGCTTAGAGCTCAGAGGACTAGAATGCTGATAAAAGTGTGGATTGGAAAAGGCCAGGATCAAGAAGTTTCAGATGTGAAGGAGGACTATTATCAGCAACTGGCCTAAAAACCATGTGTGCTATGCTGTGGTAAAGTCTGTTGGCATTGTGCTCTTGTCTAGAGACTTTGTCTGAAACTGAGATTAAGGGCAGTGGACTGCTTATTCTGGTGGAGGAAATCTCAAGGCAGACTGATGTTCCATTTGTTAAATGGCTTCTGTTTGTGGCTTTTAGCCAGCTCTATGACGAAAGACAGGGAAAAAAATGGTAGAGAAAAATCATACAAAAGGTTTGCAGTGCCATGCCAACATGGCATGCAGGGGCGGGGCCAAAGATCACAGGAAAGTCAAAGACATCGGCATTAGAAAGAACGACTTACACTCAGGATAAGAAAGACAGCTGGGAGGTGTTCCCAGTGTCACCAGGGCCCCTCCCTTCACCAGCGCAGGGCAGAAAGCAAAAGACTTTGCTCTGAGAAGTGTACCTAAGGGTCAAACAAAAAATGTCTTTTATGAGTTTAGTGGTCTGGAGTTCAGCCATCTAAAAACTCAGAGACTTCTACAGCATTTGTCCAAGGGGTCCAGGCTACTGCTCAATCCAGTGGCACACTTTGGTGATGTCCACGCGATCCTGGCTTTAGAGGCTTACAGTGTTGGAGAGGAAGGCCTTGGAGGCCAGGCAGTGTGCCCCTGGGAGGGCAGGATGTGAAATTGTAAAGAAGCCAAGGGAGCAGTGGAGAACTCAGGAATTTGGAGAAGCCAGGAGTGCAGATCATCTGCTGATGAAAGCTGAGGGCAGCGAGTAGACAGAGAAAATGGAGATTACAGCCAGAAACGATGCTGTAGGAGCAGGGCCACTCACGCCCCTTGGAGTTCCTCCTTGCTGCAGTTTATCCCAGGTGCTGGACATGGGGCTACAGGAATTAACCTTTGCCCTGTTGGGTTTAGGAATTGTTTTGGGGCTACTGCCTTTTATTCTCCCATCCCTCCCTTTTGTAATGGAAATGCTTACCCTGTACCATTTTAGGTTGGAAGTGATTAACTCACTGGTTTTAACAGGAGGTCACAGCTGAATTTGCCTTGAGTCTCAGAGGAAACTTTGGACTTGGTCTTTTTTAAAAGCGCTGGAACTATTGGGGCTTTGGTAATGCTTGAAAAGGGACTAATTACATTTTACTTAAGAAGGTGGCCATTTGGGGACCAGGGGGGAATGTCGTGGTTTGAATCTAGAGTGCCTCCTAAAAGCCTCATGTTCCTCTGGATACTGTGTAAGACTGGGAGGTGGGGCCTGGCTTGAAGGCACAGATGCTTGGGATTGACCTGGAGGGGTGTGTGCTGGTTCTGCCTTTCCTCCCATTCTCTCTGTACCACCATGTTGTGAGGATCTCTGCCACTGGAGCTGTGGCTCCAGCCCTGCCATGTGCTTCTACCATTTTCCAGCTGCCCACCTGTGAATGGACTGTGACCTTCAGAAACTGTAAGTTAAAATAAATCTTTCTTTCCTAAGTTGTATATGTTAGGTACTGGGTCACAGTGACAAAAAAAAAAAAAAAAGTAACTAAGACAGATGGTGATATAACTGTGGCATGATTTACTTTTGGAGGTAGGACCTGGGTGGAAGAGGCAGATGCTTTGGGTTTGCCAGGGAGGAATTGTGTCAACTTGTTGAGATTGGGAGGGTGCCCAGGACAGAGCTTTTAGGCACGCATTGTTGACTTGTGGCTAGGAAGTCAGGGATGGGCACCCATTCTAGGTATGGGGAGCCCAACTGGCAGGTTAAACTAAGTAAAGGAAGGAAGAAGAAACATTGTTATAGCTTATTCTTGGGAAAGTTCAGGGCTTGCCTGAGTCTCCAGACATGGATGAACTTCTCACTAACTTGGCTTTCTGTCTCCAATGCAACTAGCAGTTCTCTAGGCACTGCTGTGTCCTTCCAGCATTGCAGGCTGCCCATGAATGGATTATGTGGCAGGCTGCTCATGAATGGAGATCTTTTGAAACTGTGAGCTAAATAAATCTTTCCTCCCTTAAACTGTAGATGTCCATTATTCTGTCCCAATTGAATAAGTAACTAAAATGATCCACATCAGTCTGCCCTGGGCAACCTCAGGGAGACAGGACTGGAGAACCTCAGTCCCTGTAGCACAAGCAAGGCAGACTGTCTGGTGTGGGCAGTAGCAAGATTGTCTACAGTCAGGATCTGCTCTTATAACTGGGACTGGAACTCCATGACAATAACACAGCAGGCTTACATGGTAGCACATGTAGTCTTTGGCTGCTGAAAACAATGGGTGTCCAAGAAGCACTGCTGCCACTTTTTGTTCCCCACTTGGCTACCTTCATATCCAAGGTGACAAAACACTGAGGTGTCTCTGTAGGAATTTGGAGAAGACATTTAGTGTCATACACCATATCTGGCTTCACTCTTGGCATTGCTCATCCATTTGGAAGGGCAGCAAAGCTCATATCTGAAATGGATATAAGCCCTGCTCCCTATAGTGTGCACTCCTCTAAGTGGTACACCTTTTGGGCCCTGACCTATGGATGGCAGAGTGTGGCTTCAGGGGTTCTAGCCTGCAAACTGACACAGTGGGTCTGCATGCGGTTCTGGCATGTAGGTTTGGACCTTACTGATTCCTGTGTCCAGATGAGAAACCTTGACGTATAGCTTAAGGCTTTGGGCAGCATTAATTGTAAGATGACAGCCATGGGAACACTCTGCAAAGCAAAATTCTAGTGATAACTATTTTGGGTGACCTCAATTCCTCCTCCCTACCCCAGGTAGTTTTGTATAAGAAATATCCATTGTTATCTGGAATTCAGTAGGAATAAACTACAATGTCATCACTGGTCAGACTATACGTATGGCAAGATGCAAGCATTCTGCAATGTCTCCAGAGTTAAATATTTGCCAGTTTTATTACATATTTCATTTCACCTGGACACAGGATGGCTATTTCTTCATCTCTACCACACCCACTCAAAAATCTCTTACTTAGACACTTTTTCAAAAAACAAAACCAAACAACGACGACGACAACAACAACAAAAAACAATAACAAAAACAAAACCTTACTAAAATGCATATGGACCAAGTCTGGTGGCAGGCCTGTAATTCCAGCATTCTGCAAATTCAAGCCTAGCTTGAGCAACTCTGGGCAACTTACTGAGATTCTGTCTCATATATATATTTTTAAATGAACTGGGGATATATATATAGCTCAGTGCAAACACCCTGGGTTCAATCCCAGTACTTCAAAACAAACAAATGTGTTGAAGAGAGATGGAAAGAGTCACAGACATTCATTTATTATTTGGGATTTGCTTCAAAATAATTCACAGTGGGGGAGCAATGAGGGAAGGAATTGATAAAACACGACTTGGTATGTGTGACTGTTGAAGGGATTATGTCAACTCAAGGGAATTAGGAACCACACCTCCCTTAGCATTAGGATTTGTGAACCACAACCTAGATTGAGGATCAAGAACTGGCTTGGATTAGAGTGTGAGTCATTTGTGGGCTGGACAATGAGAGAACAGCAGAGCACCCACCCAGATGTGGGAGGGCCAACTGGAACTCCAATGGTATAAAAGGAAGGAAGAAGGAAGATTGTCACAGCTTCTTCCTCTGGGAAAGCTCTCACCTTCATAACTCTCTATGGACATGGACTTGCTACACATCGCAGATCGTCAGCAGAGATTCGCTCCAGTCTCGATTTGTGCCTCTCTGCCCGTTGCTGCTCTTCAGTCACTGATCTTTAGGCTTCGATCTTCACCCAAGATCTACAACAGACTCTCACCTGACCGGCTGTTCTGCAGTCCCAGATGGGAGATCTACTTCATGGCTGAGCAGCCATCTTGGATCATCTCTATCCTTGGATTTGTAAGCCTTCCTAATAGACCTTTTTGGGATAAAATCTGTAAATTCTGTCTTTTGAAAGAACCCAAACTAATACAGTGTGATACTTTACCCATAAAGAAACACACAGACTGAAAATAGAAGGTTGGAATTCAATATTTCATGCAATAGGACCAAGGAAACTAATAGGGGTAGCTATATTATTCTCAAACACATCAAACTTCAAACCAAAACAGATCAGGAAAGACAAGATGGATACTATATACTGGTTAAGGGAACAATACAACAGGAAGAAATCACAATCATCAATATATATAATCCCAGGTTGCAGGAATAGTTCAGCAGTTAAAGCATTCACCTAGCAAGCTCAAGGACCTGAGTTCTATCCCCCAGCAGCACATAAGCTGGGTGTGGTGGGACATACCTATAATCCTAGCACTCAGGAAGCTACAGGAGGAGGATTGTTGAGTATTCAAGGCCCACCCAGGCTCCACAATGAGTTTAGGACCAGCCTGGACTGCAGAATGATATCTTGTCTCAAAATAAATAAATACATAAATTAATTAAGATGCTAGAGAATAAAGTTTTAAACTATATAATCCCAACTCTGGAGCACCCAGTATGTAAGACAAAAATTATTAGAACTGAAAGGCTATCTAGGTCCTGATACAATTATAGTAGGGGACTTTAATACTCCATTATAGCAAATAGACACGTCATCTAGGCAGAAAATGCACAAATAATTACTACAGTTAAATAAAACTATGGAAAACTTGGACTTGACAGATGTCTACAGTGTTCCACTCAACTTCAACAGAACACACTTTCTTCTCGGCAGCACATGGAACATTTTCTAAAATAGACCATATTATAGGCCATAAGTCATGTTTAAATAAGTACAAAGGAATCAAAATAATTCCCTGTTTACTCTCAGATCACAGTGGAATAAAACAGAGAATCAACAGCAAAACAAATGGCAGAAAATATACAAATACATAAAGAGTAAATAACTTATGAATGAGCAAACAATGGGTCACAGAAGAAATCAGAGAAGAAATCAAAAACTTCCTACAGTTTATGATGAAGAAAGTACAATATATCAGAACCTACAGGACACAATGAAAGCAGTCCTAAGAGGGAAATTCATAACCATAAACACACACATCAAAAGAACAGAGCAATCTCAAACAATCTAATGATACTCCTCAAGGACCTAGAGAAACAAGAATAATCTAAATCAAAAAGTAGAAGAAGTTATAAAGAGCAGAAATCAATGAAACTGAAACCCAAAAAAAAAAAAAAATCAACAAATCAAGGAACTTTTTTTTTTGAAAGAATAAACCTTAGCTAAACTAAAGGAGAAAACACACACACACACACACACCCCAATACAATTAGAAATGAAGAGTGAAATTACAACAGACACTCAGAATTCAGAAAATTATAAGGAACTATTTCGAACACTTATACTCCAACAAACTGGAGAACATTGAAGAAATAGATGACTTTCTAGACACATACAAAACACAAAAATTGAACCAACAAGACATAAAAACCTTGAATAGCCCCATAATGCACATGGAAATTGAAGCAATAATTAAGTCTCTACCCACAAAATAAAGTCCAGGATGACATGGATTCCCAGAATTGTTTTTAGTACTTCAGGGAAGAGTTAACTCCAATGCTTCTCAAATTGTTCCATGAAGTTGAAAGAGAATAAATACCAAAATCATTTCTGGAGGCTAGCATCACCCTAGTGCCAAAGCCAGATAAAGACTTAACCAGGAAAGAAAATTATAGATGAATTTCCTTAATGAATATAGATGTAAAAATTCTCAATAAGATTTTGGGAAAGAGAATCCAGCAAGTAATCAGAAAGATCATACACCTCGATCAAGTGGGCTTCATTCCTGGGATACAAGGCTGGTTCAATGTATGTAAATCAATTAATATAATACACCACATCAACAAAAGCAAGAACAAAAACAACATGATCATCTCAATTGATGCAGAAAAGGCCTTTTACAAAATCCAACAACCATTCATGATGGCCCTGAGGAAAACAGGTCTAGAAGGGCCTTAACTCAAACCAATAGAAGTCATATATGCCAAACCTATTGTAAATATCATAGTAAATGGGGAGAAATTGAAAGCATTCCCCCCCTTAAGTCAGGAACCGAACAAGGCTGTCCACTTTCATTACTTCTATTTAACATAGTTCTCAAAATACTTTCCAGAGCAATCAGGGAAGAGAGTGAAATAATGGGAATATGCACTGGAAAGGAGGAAGTCAAACTATTCTTATTTGCAAATGATACGATTATCTACATAAAAGAACCCAAAAACTCTGCCATGAAATTCTTAGAAATAATAAATTAGGCCAAACTACAGGCTACAAAATTAATACTTAAAAATCAATAGCATTCCTCTACACTTACAATGAACTTACTGATAAAAGAGCTCAGAAGAATAATCCCATTCTCAATAGCCCACCAAAAAATTAAATACCTAGGATTAAACCTAATCAAGGAAGTGAACAACCTCTACAAAGAAAACTGTATTGCACTGAAGAAAGACATTAGAAAATGGAAGACATCTCCTGTTCTTGGATAGGCAGAATTACTACAAACAAAATGACTATACTGCCCAAACTGATATGCAGATTCATTGCAACTCCTATCAAAATACCTATAACATTTTTTTCACAGAACTTGAAAAAACAATCCTTAAATTCATGGGGAACCAAAGGAGACCTAGAATAGCCAAAACACTCCTGAGTAACAAGACAAAAGCAGGAGGTATTACCATTCCAGACATTAAGTTATACTACAAAGCAACAGTTACAGAAACTATACATTACTGGCACAAAACAGGTTGACCAGTGAAAGAGAACTGAGAATAAAGAGACGAACTCAAGTACCATCAGGCTATCTGATGTTTGATAAAGGAGCCAAAAGCAAACACTGGAAAAAGGACAGCCTCTTCAACCAACGGAGCTTGGAAAATTGGACATCAATATGCAAAAGAATTAATCTAGACACACACGTGTCACTGTGCAAAGCAAATCAAAGTGGATCAAAGATCTAGATATTAAAACTGAAACACTGAACCTTCTGCAAGACAAATTAGACAAAAACAAAGCAAAAGAAACAGCCTCCAGAATTAACAAAAATTAAAACAAAAATTAAAGTTTCTGCATGGCAACGAAAATTATCAACAAAGTAAAGAGAGAAACAACAGAATGGGAAAAAATATTCACTACCTATACATCAGATAGGAGGCTAATAACTAGCATATGCAAGGAACTGAAC
Source organism: Ctenodactylus gundi (assembly GCA_004027205.1). NCBI lineage: Eukaryota > Metazoa > Chordata > Mammalia > Rodentia > Ctenodactylidae > Ctenodactylus > Ctenodactylus gundi. The sequence continues at coordinate 8,597 of PVKB01001461.1, forward strand.
AAAAAGACTCCTCAAAATAAAAGACCCAATTGAAAAATGGACAACAGAAATGAGTAGGCAGTTAGTTCTCAGATGAAGAAGTTCTAATGGTCAGTAAATAGATGAAAAGATGTTCAACATCCTTAGCCATCAGAGAAATACAAATTAAAATATCACAAATATACTACCACCTAACCCCAGAGTCAATCTCAGGAAGCTGTGAGGAAAAAGGAACCTTGTTACGCTGCCCGTGGCAATGTAAACTGAACAGCCATTAGGGAAGGCAGGATGGAAGTTCCTCCAAAGGCTGAAAACAAACATTCCCTTCTATTCAGCAATACGTCCTCTGTAAATTTTCCCTAAAGAGCTAAAAAGGTAATATAACAAAGATACAAGTACACCCATGTTCACAGCAACACAACTGACAATAGCTAAAATGTGGAAGACACCAAAACACCCACCAACAGACCAGCAGATACATAAATTGTGGTATATGTACACAATGGAGTACTACTCATCTGTTGTAGTTTGGATCTGGAATGTCCCCAAAAGCCTCATGTTCCTATGGATACTGTTTAGGGTTAGGAGGTGGGACTTGGCTGGAAGGGGTGGATGCTTGGGGCTTGACCTGGAGGGTCATGTGCTGGTTCCACCCTTCCTCCCAGACTGGTCTGTTTCAACATGTTGCTGTGAGGATCTGTCTCCCAGACCACTGGCTACAGCTCTGGCTACAGCTGCAGCTCCATTGTGTGATTCCACCATTTTCCAGCCACCTACTCGTGAACGGACTGTGACTTTCTGAAACTGTAAGCTAAAATAAATCTTTCCTCCCTAAAGTTGTGCATGTCGAGTTACAGCAATGAAACCATAACTGAGACATTGTCTACAAAGACAGGTTTGAGGCTTTTGTAGATAAATAGATGCCATTTGAGACCATCATGCTCAGCGAGGTGAGCCAGATGCAGAAGGTTAAATATTACATGGTTTCTCTAATATGAGAAACCCAGATTTCAGTCATTTCATAGAACTAAATGGGATGATGGGAACTAGTGGGGGAAGGAGGAGGATCAAAGAGACAAAGAGGAAGGATTTGTAATTCTGATGTGTTATGTATGTATGCAAAATACTCAAGTTCAATATATCACATATACACATACCAATAAAATGGGGAGAAAAGACTTGGGGTGAGCTAATCATTGTTCCAGTGGCCATTATGACATGGGCTGAACGTGATGACATTGCTATCCATCATCTTTTGCAACTACACAATGGAAACCTCACACGGTTTGATGGAAAAGTATTTCATGTATGTTTTGAATTTTCTGTGATGAATAAACCTGTACTGGCATGTTAGGTGCATAAATCCATCCTCTTCCTTTCCTTCATCCCATATCAGCAGGCAATAGCAAACCACTCATGTCCCATAGCTGTACACTCAAGGGGTACAGAGCTGTGTGGACACTGACAGTTCATGTTTAGAAATGAATCTAAACTGAAATACCCTCTGAGGCCAGCAGTGAAGGGTCTCAGAAGCAGACTGTGACTTTACCGTTCAAGTTCTCAGTGATGTGAGAAGACCAGAGGCAATTTTAAAAGATCAGACATGTAGTAGGCTCAGTACTTGTGGAATTAACTTGGTAGCGATCCCCTTTTCAAATTTTTTTTTTAATCTGAAAAACTGTTTTCTTCTGTGCTGTGGACAGCACTGGTAAGACTTCCTGAACTCAGCCACCCACCTCACTTGGTATCTCCACATGTATGGCCTTCAGTTACGGTGACACCTTTGCTTTTCTGCAGTGTTCAGAAAGTTCAGCTAATGAAGCCTTCTGAAATCTAAGCCTCATCTCCACTTACTAGGCTCATGGCCTTTGAGAGTAGTGGGCAGGGGGTGCTGCTTGCCAAGAAAGGTCATCAATATATTGGTTATAATCAATCTATATATAATCTTTTAGAGGTTTTTTATTTTATAAAATGCTGACATAGGCTATACTCCACGAAAACAATCTTTTTGAGTCAAGGTCTCGCTCTGTAGTCCACCTTGGTCCTAAACTCGCTGTGTTGCCCAGGCTAGCCTAAAACTCACGGCAATCCTGCCTCAGCTTCCTGACTGCTGGGATTACAGCCATGTGCTACCACCTCCAGCTATTATGTGATGTTAGAATATCAAACGTGGGGCTTCATGCTTACTACATAAGTTCTAATCACTGAACTATGCACCCAGCCCACAAATTTCTTTTGAATGCCCTAACCATACTTTGGGGCCAAGGCATCTCAGTATGACAGCAACACTGCTAACATCCTCTGATGACAAGTGACTAAAGTTCAATGGTGCCATCTCTAAAGCCTCATCAGCTTCGATTCTGACAGCCACGAAGGCTGTCACTACCTCCTGCAATTCTAATTGCTTCGTGCCATGGATCAAGCGATTCAGCTGTCTAGTGTTACTTCTTTGCATTATGTTTCATATGCTATACATGCAGAAGCATGAAGGGGCCCTACCACAGAGAATCTCAACCGAGGGCCTGAACACTAAACATAACATGAGTTAGGTGAAGCCAGTAGAGCATGCAGCTCATGTGGCAACAGAGGAAGCCAGCAGGGCTTCTCAGATGACTGCATCTCAGTGAATGCAGACTGGCTGCAAAATGGAGAGGCACTGTGCGAGGTGAGAACACCTTGAGCAAGGGCTCCCTGAGAAAGAACTCCATGCTTTAAAGAACTGCAATAAATTCAGTAAAGGCCGAAGGCTGGGTGATTTCAAATTAGCCTGCTACAATGAGAGTGATGAACTTAGGCCGCTGAGGGATGTTCAGAAGTGACTTAACTGGTCTGCTTTGGGGAAAGGCAGCAGGTTTCCCCATGTAGGAAGCAGGAGGGACAGGGATGAACAAGGAGGCCTAGGCGGTGACTGTGGAGAACACAGCCCACAGAGGGCAGGATTTGTGACAGCAGATGGATGGAGGGGTCTCTGGTTGGCCTTCGCTGTGTCCCTCTTTCCTGATCAGAACTCAGCTGGCAGTGGGACCATGCAGCACACGGTCATGTGCTAAGGAACATTTTGAGTGGACAAAAGGCGTCTTCATAAGAGAAGAGAACGGCATTTTTGGCAGCTGAATAGTCAGAGTTGGTCATTGCACGTGTTTCCCATTACTTTCTCACCTCCACCACGCTGGCCTCCAACTTGTGATCCTTCTATTTCAATCTCTAGCCATGATTATAAGCCTTTGTCACTGCAAAATTTTCAACAGCGGTAATTTTAACTTTTGAAGTACTACTACTCAAAATCAATTAAGAGTCATGTGGCATACACAGAAATCCGATTACACTTTTTTTTTGGTGGTACTGGGAATTGAACCAAGTGAATTAATACTGAGCTTCATCCTCAGCCCTTTCTTTAAAATCTATTGGAAAGTTGCTAAACTGCCCAGGATGGGCTTGAATTTACTATCCTGCCTCAGCCTCCCAGAGCGATGGGTTTAGAGGGATGTATCATCATGCCCAGCTAAGTTTCTCATTTTTAAGAGAACCTTGCAGGACACAGTACAGGTTAGCACTTACAAGAATACCATGAGGGAGACATATCTGGGCATCCAATACTGAGACAAAGCACAACCAGCACTACGGTCACCCTACAACTCACTGGCACCTGGGTCCTGCCTCTCCCAAAGTAACTATTTACCTATCAGTGGCAGCATTTACCAGCTCTACTTTTTTTTACATGGGTTATCTTTGACTTACAATGGAGTAGCAAAGCAATAAAACACCCTAAATTGAAAATGTATGTAGAAAACACACTTCAATTAATGAATATGTCATCTTGAGAACTGAAGACCACCTTGTTCATTCTGGCGATAGTGTGGCTGACCAGGTGCTGCAACCTACTGCCATATTCTGTATGGATTCCATTATTAGTATCATCCATTATTAGTTTTCCAAGAAAAAAGTCAAAATTCTAAGCTTGAAGGATCATTTGTACTGAAAGTTTATTCTGTGACAGATGACCTTATCAATAGAAATATAAGGGTGATTAGGGGCCTGCCTTTCCCTATTCGGCACTGGTAAGAGTCACCTGTGCATAGTTACTTTGGGCCTTATTCCAGGGCTCGAAAGTTACACACTGATTTTTTTTTTTCCTACTGTTGGTGGATGTGTGGGTTGTTTCCAGTTTTCACATGTAACAATCTCTGATCAAGGCTGAGAAACATGAGTACAGTAGACTCCAAGTTAATGATAGTAAGCTGTGGCCCCAGGGACCTCTCTCAAGCTTACGGTTGGCCAGAAGCTGTCTGGCGTATTACACTGGCCAAACATGAAGCCCTCTCCTAACATCAAGAGTCCCTCATACCAAAGGTAGAAGGAAGAACGGATATAAGAACAATTAGCAACACCTGCTCCAACACACTGGACAGGAGACTGTCAGTTTACCACCATATCCACCAGGCTCAACACAAACTGCATTCTAAGCCAGGCATGCTGGGTGCTGTAAGCTCAGTACTCAAGACTGCACGATGAAGAACAGACTGGGTAACATAATGACGCCATCTCAAGGATGGAGCTCACTGGTGAAGTACTGCCTAGCCGAGTGAGGACCTGACCGCCAGTGCCACACACACTCACAAAATCTATCTTCCCCACCTCAAAAAAAAAAAAAAGCTGAATCTTTGATAATGCTAGAACAGATGCAACTCCAGATGATTCTGAACATGGGAACAGATGTTCTTCACAAAAGAAAGGTGCAACACCCACAGAGGAGGATCCTGTTAGCAAGTCACTGAACAAGCTAGCCACTGTTTTGATGAAACTGGAGCATTTATTTCAGAAGGGCAGATATGACAGTGTGAACAGTACACAGGACACACTTGCAGAAGGAAATCCTCCTTCTGAATGGAGAAATACAAGCAGCTTACAGTGGGACACAAGCTGGTCAGTGCTCTGCCCACAACCTGTCTACACCACAGCTGACCGAGCAGCTGACAGGCACACAGCCAGTCTAACCCCTCACGCCACCCTTAACTCACATCCAGGCTAGCTTCACCACCAGAAGGCTGGACTTGCTCCCGTCAAATCTTTGATGCTTCTCATCCTTTCTACCTTTGTGATGTAGAGACTTTTACTGCATTCCAATTTAGAAGGTATCAGGCAGGGTCAGGTCAAAGTCACACCCTTTTGTGAACTCAAAAAAATGACTAGACCTTGATGACCTCTGTAGGCCTCATCTGCTTTTCTCTACCTGTACTTTTTCCATCTCTTTCATTAAGGTCTTAAACATAGCCCCAAAACGTTTTATAGTATGAGGTACACTAAAAAAACTGACAAGAGGGAACCAAACCCATCTACATACTGCCTCAGATCACAGCCACACTGTGAATGACAACCTGAGGCCGACCGGGTCACAAATCAAACCCCGAGGGAACATCAGTTAGGAACTCACCTAAGAGACAGGCCAGCAGCAATGTGAACAGCAGCGAGAGTAAGGGTGGCACACCAGAAATGGCAACACACGAACCTGACAAGGAATGGCATCTCTATCTGGTTTCAAAGTAACTTCTCCCAGCATATGGAGAGACTGAAAGGGAAAAAGGAGCTCTACGGCACCAGAAGTCAGCCTGGCAGAGCTACTCGAGACTACAGATCACAGTGAACACCATCAGAGGTGGGACAAACTGAAACTGCAGCCACTCAACAGGAAGCAGAGATGAGCACAGCACTGCTTCATGATCATCCTGAGTCTACAACCAGGTGATTTTACAGAAACGCACACTGAAGGCATTCTGCAAAGTAATGAGCCATGGCGTTCGAAGGGCCAGGAGTCAACCAGAACTCTTCCAGCCTGCCCAGACAATGGATACTCAGCAGACCACTGGAATGGCTAGTTCTAAACTAGGCTTATCTGCTGTAAAGGACAATGAGAAGACTGAATGAGGCCTAATGATTGGATGGTAGCAATGTGTCAGTGTTATCAGTATTTCCTGACTTCACTGATTGGTTATGCGGGAGAATATCCTGATGTGCTGGAAATCTACGTTGAAGTTTATGAGGTAATGGGCATAAGACTAGCCTCTTATTCTCAAAAGTTTCAGGGAAGAAATTTTTGTAATGTTTGTGTTATGGCTGAGATGCTTCAAAGTAAGAATTTTATTTGAGTGGTTTTATTTCGGCAGTTAAATCTCTTTTCTTAAAAAGGAAGCACAGTCTTCCCACAAGGCTAGCCAGACAGGAGGAATCTTCAGCTCCAGGTTGGCCTTGTTTATCTGAAAATAAAATGCTTACAAGAGACCACAGGAGAGTCCAGCTGTGGGTAGGTATTTCAGAGTACCTGTCCTCTGGCATCTCATGTGCTGAACTCCACCAACAGCAACAGCTGATATCACCGGTTGAGGGACCGCTGCAATGCTTCGTACATGATTTGATCCTGATGGTGGGAGTGGTGAGAAAGCAGGACAGAGTTGAGCAAGGTGAGTATGTAACATATGCAAATTTACATGCTGAAGTCCTAATTCCAGGGCCTCAGTATGTGTCTGTGTCCGCAGACAGGACAGTTAAAGAGGTGACAAGTTGAAACATTTAGTAGTAACATGTTCTGTGGTCACTAAAATGCCCAAGAGGTGAGGGGAGACTGGATGTCTCTGAGAGCGGCAAAAGGATTGGAAAGAATAGGCTCAGATGAGGCTGACCTCACGTCACCGCAGATGGGAAGGGCATATGCCACCAGACAGCACACAGCCCGAATGCTTGGCTGGCTAATGAGAAGAGAAACTTTTTCTTTTCTTTTCTTTCTTACCTTCCTTCCTTCCCTCCTTTCAAGACAAGGTTTTGCTCTATATTCCAGGCTAAACCTGAGTTACATAGCCTAGGCTGGCCTTGAAATCATGGCAATCCTCCTACCTCAGCCACCTGGATGCTGGGACTACAGGTAGATGCCACTACACCTGGCTTAAGGGAAGTCCTAATACTGCCAACAGGCTAAGGCATACTTGGGAAGCTGTCTGATCCCAACTGACTAAACTTACAGCATCCAGTTCACAAATCTTCCTGCTCTCTATTTTTTGAGCCACAGTCTTGCTCTGCAGTCCAGAGTAATCCTGAACTCACTATGGAGCCTAGGCTCTTTGAACTTAAGGCAATCCTCCTGGCCTAGCTTTCAGAGTGCTGGGATCACAGCTGGGGATCACCACACCTGGTAATTTACACATGATGCTGGGGAAATCGAACCCAGGGCCTTGTGCACGCTAGGCAAGCACTTTAAGCACTGAACTGTGCCTCCGGTCCCCTGCTCCCTGATTTGCCTTAGCAGCAACCTTAGCAGCAGCTTAAAACTTCATACAAATCAAACACCTGCATCATGTAGCAAGAAATAAACATGTTTATTTCGGGCATTTTGGTCAGGAGAAAGTGTGAAATACAAGCGTAAACTCAACAGCTTCACTGAGTACAGTCAAGCTCCAAGAAGATAAGTGATTAGTGAAAAAGGCTGTGGTAAGTTAGAAATACTTAAATGAGACCAATGAAGAGGTCTGAGGCTGTGCAAAGACATGGATGATTGTTTTTTCCCAGAACAAGTCATATTTTCAGAAGCTGGTGAGAACTGTGCTGCTGTCAAAAATCTCTTAAAGAGCAAGCTCACAGAGGTCACTGTCAGGCAAAAATGTAAACATGCAATCTGGAAGGCAGAAATGGAAGGTGATTTCTGTAATACAATTTCACAATAATTTCTGTCTACTGGTTTAACCTCTAATCTCCTTTTTCTAGTAACTGAAGAGCATTTCTTACCTTTACCGATATAGAAGGTTTCACTTTCCTGAAAGCTTCTTCAAAGTGCATATGACTGACTTTGAGCTCACCTGTGGAGCAAATGTATAAACACACATCCATCAGTAGAATCTGCTAACCTGGGCTGCTGATCAGCCTGTCTGTTGGTTTCTTTCTCAATCTCTCTCTAATTTTTGTGATATTCAAGATGACCCCAGGAGTGCTACACTACTTAGCTACAATCCTGAATTCATTCATTCATTCATTGAGACAAGGTCTTGCTAAGTGACCAAGGCTGTCCTTGTACTTGTAGTTCCCTGGCCTCAGCCTCTCAAATACCTGGAATTACAGACATGTACTGTAATATGACTTAGTATACCTGACATAATTTGGTATAATTTAGTTTCTCTTGGAAAACATGGCCGCTTTCAAGGGAAAACTGAGGCCAGGAATGGGAGGAAAGAGCTCTTTTCCAGAGCTCTATTTCAGCCACATATACTGGCTCACCAGATTTAATCCAATACCACTCAAAGATACTTATTCATAAGTAGGTACTCCCCCTTTCTGCTATTTAACTATTGATATTTGTGAAGAAGCAGAACTGTTAATTTTAGGATAACTGAACTACTCATTCAACTGCGAATGGAAAGTGAATTCCACAACACTTAGAACTATCTAACACAGGATTATTATTAGGGAGAATAAATATTACCTTAGCAAAAGGATGAAGGTTTTTAGTACTTGTAAGACCAAATCAAATTACTTGCGTATTGTGGCAAAAAATAGTGCTGCTCATGAGACAGGCACTAAATAATATCTGCTAACATTGTAATTAAGATATTATATAATATTCTAGAATATGGGCAGGGTGTGTAAGGTGGTAACAGAGCTTTCGCCTAGGAAGTATGATACCCTACATTCAATCTCCAGTACTGTAAAAAAGAAAGGCAGGGGGAGCTCTTAGAAGAGCTAGTAGGGGTTTTATAAAAAAAGAGAAGTCAGCTTTCTTATTATGTAATAGACGCCAGAATACTGTCACCTCCCAGGGCAATGGTGATTTTAGTAGCAGGTTGATGAGAACTGAGAAATTTTGGAGAAAACCGTACCTTTTCCACTTCCACTCTTTTCTCTGCCCATTTCCTGTCTTAGTGCACAGAGAGAAGCTTCTCGTACCAAAGCAGAGAGGTCTGCACCCCTGTAATAACAGAAGTTTTCTTATTTATTTATTCCATCACGAAGGAGACTGAGCAACAAGGATGGGCCAAACTAATCAGGACCTATGGAAAAGGAGCTGTAGCCTTTACTAAAAAATTTCTGATTTTCAGTAGAGAATAATGGAAGAAACAAGGTAAAGAAAAATAAGCAAGCTTTGTCTAAAGAGCTACAGGAAATGCTAATACAAAACATGTATGAGCTATGCTACAGTGCTTAGGACCAAGTCACATAATGTCTAAAGCTTATTTATATAAAAGTCATCTGTGGCTCCAAGTCGAAAAGAGAACAAAAGTCCACTCAGCCAGATGCACTAGGCTCCACAGAAAGCTCAGTGGGGATGTCACAGTCAAACCTATGGCTGTGATCATTCCAAGTACTTGCATACTGGCCTACCACAGCTCTATGTGGGCTGCAGTAAGGGTCTAAAGGTGAGTAAGACTGTATAGCTGTGAGTTCAAGGCCAGTCTGTACTACAGAGTGAGACCCTGTCTCACAAAACAAAACACAAAATGGTGCATACACAGGCATGTCCAACCTGTGACCTACAAGTTGGACATGCTTATGTTAAATCAAAAAGTTTTGCAAAAGAAAGTTTTATTTATTTTCACTAATTATAGTGTGTATCTGCTATGCACTCCAAGATAATTCTTCCTCACTCAACGTGATCCAGGTCAGCCAGAGTTGACAACCTGTGGGCTGCAGGTCAGACAGGCCTGAATCCTGGGCTCCTCACTCCTGCCATTAATGTTAAATCCTATGAAGTTAATGCAAACAGATGAAGAATGTAGTAGCAGGGTATTTCTCAAAGTGAGGTGACCGGGGCTTTGCCATTAATTCTTTGGCTCTGTACAAATGGGACACCTAAGAGGGAAATCCATGAGGTCTGTCTCGGTAAATTATAACATCTCACTTGTCATTCCTTAGACATCTTTTTAAATCAGACCACTGAAAGCGCTTGTCTGTCTCTAAACAAGCAAGGTGAGATCTCCACAGGAAAGGAAGACAAACTAACTCCCGGGACATTACCCTACTGTTACTCATCAAAAGCACGATTTATGTTTCTTTTGAAGCAGTCAGGGATTTACAGGGGGCATTTGCTAAAAAACAGAGAACTCTTCACGTGGGCCTTCAGATGTCTAAAAGGTAACTAACCCCAGTACAAAGACTGACCTTCATATTACATCTATCCTTTCTATTATCTTAAAGCTTTGCTCAATTCTGCAAACAAGCATGTTAATAACTAGGGAAGAGTTTGTCTAAAAAGCTGGCAGTACAAAGCTGATTTGCTCTACACTTACACAACCTATCTCATCTTCCCTTTAAGAACAAGGCTTGGGACTCTCAAGCACCAAGAAGCCAGAATCAGTGCTCAATCAGTCAGGCAATTAATCAGAATCAACAGTCACCTTGAATTCCAGCAGAGGCTCTTCCACAAAACCAAGATGCCCCAGGCAGAAACAACTACCGTATGGAGACTTAACTGACCCTGTAGTGATAAGGACTTTCCCAACTGCCATTCAGCAGCACTGAATGCTGATCAGCCAGCCAAACCCAGCCAATCCATACAAGCTTCAGGCAATCTATACAAGCTGACTTTGTTCTTCTGTTAAGGGGACAGCGTGATCCTATCCATTGGAGTTCTATCCCCTTCAGTGCATCAGGCTGATGTTCTTTTCCTATTTTCTTTTACATTAGAATTCAGCTTAATAAATATTTCTAAGCTTCAACTGGTACATGTTGAAGTTCTTTTTCTTTGGCAATAAGCCAAGAACCTATTGTGTGGAGTGATGGGAGTTTCCCATCTCCTCTCTGATGGGGCCTCCTCGGGCTTCATCTAGTAAAATTTTTGTCAAACACAAGCATGGGTTAGATTCCCAGTTTAGGGGTCATGCATCGTTTTCATAGGAGGCAAGGGTGTTTCCACATGCCCCTAATCAGCCTCCCTGAGATCCTAACCATTTCCCTTCTCCCTGTCCCCAAATCAAGAATGTTAATAAACAAACTTTCTTAAAAACACACCAAAATATACCTGAAAAAATTCCACAAACACCTGAAATCTCATGGTCAAAGCATCACATTTCCTGCTATTACCACAGGATGTGTAGATGGGAAAATACATTCTGAGGCCTGGAAAAATGTGGCACTTATACTTTAATCTCTGGATGAAGCACCAGGATCGGGCAGCTAGTCATGAAATGCTGGCTCAAACATCTGAAGAAGCAACTTGGGAATGACCGCAGGTGTCTAGGAAGCCTAAGTGGCAAGCTTCCAGGAATTCCATGAAGGAAAGAGCAGGGTCAGGCCTGTCCCTACATCAAGAGCTTTGTGGGACACCTCCTGTGACCTTTCCATATCTTGAGGTGAGGCATCACTTTCTTATATTCTACGGAGGACAAAACTGTGTCCCAGAAGGAGATGTAAATACTTACGAGTAGCAATCACAGCGACAGTCTACAGCAATTGCTTCCAAACTGACATCTGCATCCAGTGGGGGTCTGCTCCCATTCTAAAAGAGAGACAGCACTTTCTCTGGAGTTGCTGAGGACCCTGGGCATCTCAGGTTCTTAGCATACAAGACTAGCTGCTGATCAAGGACGGGAAGTGAGTGGCAGGCCAGTGCTGCAGAGTGCCGCCTACTTCAGTTGAGAAAGGAAGGGAGGAAGCACACTCCAAGCACAGGACGGCTAAAGACAAACAATTTATGCTTATCAAGTCTCAAGAATGTGTGTGCAGTCTCAGCAACAGCAACCCCACCATCAAGAAGAATGCCTCCACCTTTGTCTTCCCATGGGCAATTGAACATGGCATGCCGAGTCAGCACTGGGTTTGCTGTGCACAGGTGCTGTGCAGATGTGAACTGGCTAGAGAGGAGCATTGCTGAGCACAGCCAGCAGAGAGCACTAGTAACCTGCTCCCTGCTGGACACCAGCCCTCCAAATCCACCATGGCCCCTGCTCAATCCTTCACCTGAAATCCAACCCTGACTCTAGAGCTTATTTTCCCTCAGCTGGTGTCAGGAGACAGCACACATAATAAGGACCAGAACAGTCTCCAAAGTTCAACATTACACTACAGGGATACATGCATCCACACTTACAGTACGTGACATGGTTCACAATGACTAAGCCATTGAAACAGCCTAGTTGCCTATTAACAGATGAAGGACAAAGAAAATGTGGTATGGGTTGGGTGCATAGATCAGAGGTTAAAGCATTTGCCTAGATGCTCATGCCCTGGGTTCAATTCTCCAGCACTACATAAACATTAGCTAAGTGTATATATGCCTGTCATTCCAGCACTCGAGAGGCTGAAGCAGGAGAATTAATGTGAACTCAAGGCTAGCCTGGATTATATAGTGAGTTCAGAACCTGCCTGGACTGCAGAGCAAGACCCTGTCTCAAAAAAGAAAGAAAAGAAAATGTAGAATATTCACTCAACAGTACTAGCCAGCCAAAATTCAAAGTCGTACAAAACAGATAAAACCGGAGACCATCGTAGCAAAATAAGCATCAGAAAGTTAAATCTTCCATGTTTTCTTTTATATATAAAACAACCTAAAATACATAATTTAAAAAACTAAAATTAAAACAAAACGGACAGATGAGAGGAAATTAGAAGGTAAACTTTTAGAGAAGGGGAGGGAAAGAAAAGGAAGAGAGAGGCAACTGGATGAAAATGATCAAATGTTACATGTATGGCACAGGGCACCAAGACAAAACTCCTTATTCTGTAATACTAATATGTACCAATAAAAAATATTAGGCAGGCATATAACTACAATACTTGGGGACCCTGAGGCAGAAGGACTGAAAATTGGAGCCCAGCCTGGGCAACGCTGTAACCTAGTATGACCCTGGCTCATAATCAAAAACAAGCAAGAATAAAAAAAAAAAAAGGCTGCGGTTTCTGTTCAACAGAAGACCCTGAACTCAGATCTTCAATACTACACACATACACATAAACTAAAAAAGAAACAATTTAAGAGAAACTCCCTTCCCTTCCCTAGGTTGTTTTTCTCTGCAATTCTTTCAGTGCTATTTGAGGAAAGTAAACTTTTGCAAACAAAACAATTAGCAAAAGCTTAGTAATTCCCTTTTGTTCTGTTACACATAAAAATTATATTAACTTTCCTTCAATAATGTGTTTCTGGTGTTGAGGCTGTAGTTCAGTGGGTTAAAGTGCTTGCCTAACATGAACAAGCCCCAGTACAACACAAAAATTCACAAGGCATGGTGGTGTACACCCGTAATCCCAACACTTGGAAGGCTGAGACAGAGGGACTGCCCTGAGTTCAACGCCAGCAGGAGCTACATGGTGAAATCAGGACCAGCCTAGACTACAGTGAAAAATTCTTTCTCAAAAAAGAAAAAAACTTGAGGATAGAGAAATAGCTCAGCAGTTAAAGCACTTGCCTAGCAAACACTAAGCACCTGAGTTTGATTCCCCAGCATCACATAAGCTGAGTGTGGTGGCGCCTGTCTGTAACCTTGCCTGTAATCTCAGCACTTGGGAGGCTGAAGTGGGAGGACTGCTGTAAGCTTGAGGCCAGTCTGGGCTACACCGTGAGCTAAGAACCAGCCCACGCTAAAGAGCCATACCCTGTCTCAAAACAAAACAATCCCCCCACCCGCCCCAAAAAAGCCACAGTGTTTCTGTTGATTCCCACTCTTTTTCAGTCCCTCACTGTCTCCCATTCCCACCCTGCTACACAGGGCACTTTGCAGTAAGACTTCACCAAGTGTCAGTGCCCATGATTATGCAGTAGTGATCCAGCATCACTAACTTTCTTCTCTGTAGTTTGCCTACCCTGCTCCATGTTTTTTAAAAACCCATCAAAGCCAATCTAATGACAATATCTTAGAAATTGACATATGAGCGCACGAAGGACAGAATTCAACATGGCAGCTGTAAAACTCAATTACTTACTGGATATTTATGATGGGCCTACGTCTGTTTACTTTTCAGCTCCCAAGCTTTCTACTGTACCTAACATATGACTTAATGGCAACTCTTTGAAAGCAGTAATTAAGAATCTAAATAGAAAACACAATTACAGTGGTATCACAGCTATCTTATTTCAGTATTTAATCCTGAGTATTAGTTTACTCGTACTTTAATCAAATAAAAATGAGAAGAGACAATGTCTTCATCGATGAAATAAGCTCACCTCTCTACTGGGAAGACAGAGGGACAGCCATGTTTATAGGTACAGAGAGGGTGACAATCAGCTACCCTGAATTCCCACCTGTTTGAACTATAGCTACTGAGAAAAACAGACAAAACTATAGCACTTCCTTTACTCACTTTCGTGATAGTTTTTAAAATGGCAAGACGGTCTGCAGGGGGTGGTAGACCCACAAAGAGTGTTTTGTCCAGCCGGCCAGGGCGCAGAACTGCAGGATCAATGATATCTAGAGAAGAAATCATTTTAAATAAATGTAACAGAAAGCTTAAAACAAAAAATTATAGACTGGATTGGGCCAAAATTCAAAACTTCCACTCATCAAAATAAACAACACTGCCAGGGTTATCTTCCTGTTTCACATGTCAGATCCCTCAGCTCCTGCTGGCCACTGCAGAGCAGAGCCTATATCCTCTAAGAAGGAAGTATCTTTAGGATTTTTCCCGTTCCTTTCCATTTTTTTTTTCTCTTCTTCATTCTTCCAACCCCCAGCACATTATGTACTAGACCTCTTGCTGTTCCCTAAGTTAGCAGTCCCCCCAACCTCTCTGGCTTCAGAGACTGGTTTTGTGGAAGGCACATTTTCCACAGATAGAGGTAGAGAGAAGTGGCATTAGCTTCACCTCCTCAGCTCCACCTCAGCTCATCAACCTGGAGCCTATTTTTCAATTGGATTAAGAGATATTTACATATATTTGAATAACAAAGCTTCATTATATATTTGTTTTGCAAATCATTCTTGCACTGGCAGCCTTTTAGTCTCTTAAACTTGTCCTTTGCAGAGCAAAGGCTCAGTGATGGTGGACAGTATCAGAAGAGGAAACCGACATTAGGTCATAGAGCAGTTACCCTAGAAGAAACCTTGAAAGTCCCTCAGATTTGAACAGAATTGTATCTACCTAAGCAGGCATGGATGTTTTTCTAACAGATTTTTAAAGAGATAGTCCTTTTGTCTCTAGTCATAGCCTCTTCTACCTTCAATGGTGCTGTTTAATCTAGTAGATTACAGAGAATGAATAGGCCCTTCCATGTCACCAGATTTTCCTCATTGAGCCCCTTCCCTTCAGAATATGCACAAATACCACCTTTCCCCAGGCTTTCTTACCCTGATCACCTCACTCATCCTGGAATTAGGATTCATTATAAAACTCAGTGTGGAATGTAATAGCCTGAGTTGTATTTGTCCTATGTGAAGAATGGCAGAGAACGTGTTCTGTCTTATCTTATGTGGGTGTGCTGCCTTCCCTTTTGCTGTGTTTGCCTTTCTCCATTAAAAGCTCCATGGTACGGAGAGTTAAGCCATATTTATATATGGATGGCCTAGTTCTGTTTCACATGCTTATTTGGTTGTCACCTTGTATTGGCTTTTGAATTTTTTTTGTTACTGGGGATTTGAACCCAGGGCCTCATGCATATTAAGTAAACATTGTACCACTGAGCCACATCCTCAGCTCTTTAGAGACAAAGTACTGCTGTTACCCATGCTGATCTTAAATTTGTGATCCTCCTGCTTCAGTCTTCTGGGTAGCTGGGACTACACATGTATGCCACCAGGTCCAGCATGACATTGTTTTAAATTGCTTATAATGTATTTTCTGCTTGGCGGGTTTTTATGGGGAGACTTTTTTTTTTTTTTTTTGGTACCAGGGCCTTGGGCATGTACTCTGTCTCAGAGCCACACCCCAGCCCATGTTTAGCCTTTAGAAATACTGTCTTGCTGATGTTCTGGCACATAACTCAGTTTTTGTTTTGCTCACAATCTCGTGGGTCAAGAATTTGGGAAGGGCTCATGTGGGTGATTCACCTCTGGTTCTCAGGCTAGCAGCAGAGTTATTGGCCCATAAGATCCACTTTCAAGGTAGCTATGCTACCTTTATGTCTGGTGCCGGTGATCCTTTCTCCCTCTCTTTTGTGACTAACTGTTGTTTATGAAGGGCAAGACAAAGGTGGAAGCAACCATTCTGTGTGTGTGTGTGCATGCACACATGCTCTTGGACATACAACGAAAGGCCTTCACACTGAGCTACATCCCCATCCTTTCCTACACATTATCAACATTACCGAACCTTTGAGACAATTCTGTGCGTGAGGTACTGGTATCCTGAGAAGGTCAACAAGATGAAGTAATACATACAGGTACTCTGGCTTATAAATACAGCTGGGTTTGGCTGCTGATTCCTGGCATAGAACTTTAAAAATAATATATGGAATCTTCTGAGCTCTAAAGGTGTCTTTGTTGCACTAATTAGGTGACTCATCATGGCCCCTAGTTAGCTTTAGAATGCAGACTGGTCACAACAAAGACCAAGCATGTGATTAGAGTGTTGGAACTTTGGGCTGCACTTACTCTGGCCCCTTGAGAGAGTTGGGCTCCCTCATGTGACCAATTAGTAAATCTCATCTACATGTTTAAGTCCAACAGAAAGTGGGCACTCTACATAGTGAGTTCAGGATCAGCATGGGGTACAGAGTGAGACCCTGTCTCAGAAAAAGAAAGCTGACACTAAAGCTTGATGAATTTCAGAGTGGTGAGCCACCAATGTGCTGGGAGGGTGACACAAACAGACTCTACCGGAAGCTCTGTGTTCTTTTTAGATCACACCCATGCATGTTCTCATCAATAAAACTACTCAACAGAGCACACTGCTGAGGTCTATGAGTTGGGTTCTGAGAACCCACTTGTGTTAGTACCTCAGCCTGGCAGTCCTCGGAGGACCAACTTTCCCTGGTGAGCTCTGACATGAGTGTTGGCACTGAATTAGTTTATCTAGCTGGTGCTAGACCAGTTGAGGTTGGAACAGAACAGCTATAAAAACATAAGGGCTATAGCCAAGGCTTAAATCTAGTTTTGTCAGACTCCAGAGACAGTAATTTGTTTTTATTATAGTCAAACTACTTGTAATTATTCATTAAATGGAAGGCAGACAATTTTTCATGGTTTTAGACTGCAGAGCAACTTACACAAAATGAAAAACTGTACCAGCTCAAAAACTGGCAAACCGACTTTAGCAAGTATGTCACTGCTGGCAGATACATCACCACAAAGAAGACCAGCTGAGGCTCATGTGGAGGGCCAGGCATCAAGCAACTGGAAAAGAATTTAGGACCCAGAGGAAAAGCTGACTTCAGTACTTTTGAAGTCTTGAGCTTTTTTCTAAATCCCTCAGAGACTGCTTAAACTTGAAACACTTTTTTTTTAGGTAAGTGTCTCACTCTGTGGTCCAGGCTGATCCTGAACTCAGTATGTATCACAGGCTGGCGTCAAACTCACAGCAACCCTCCTGCCTTGTCCTGAGTGATGGAATTACAGGTGCATGCCACCATGCATAGTTTATGTGTTACTGGGGAACTGAACCCAGTCTCTCATTGAGATGTACCTCAGCCAAGCTTAAAACAATTTTAATCCATAGTTAAGGACGAGTAAGGGGCACGACTTCAATATAAAACATTAAATTTCTCTTCAACTTCCAGATACTACAGACCACAAGAGTATGGTTCTTGTATCCTATGGGCGTGAGAGAAAACACAACATACAAATTCTGAGAATACTTTTAGAGCCAGAATGTGCATTATAAACCCTAACATCAGAAAAACTTTCTGGGTACTGACCCAGAAAATGTCTCAGGAGACCCAGATAATAATAGCATGCTTTTTACTGCAGCTTACACAAAAGCTTTCTAAGGCTTTATTTCAACTTACAAACCAAAAAAAGAGACTGCCTGGAATTACTCTCCTTCCACTAGTATGTATGTAAATGACACTGTTCAGAAATGTTGCAGGTCTAGACCCTCTGAGTGGTGGTCTGTCTTACCTGGTCGATTTGTGGCTGCCATAATAAAAACCTGCTGCCGTGATTCCAGACCATCCATCTCTGTAAGCAGCTGATTCACCACCCGGACACTTGCGCCTGTCTAAATAACAAATAAATCAAGTTCCACCAACCCTTAAAAAACAAAACAAAACCCTTTTCCTTTCCCCCTGTATAGAACAATACACTTGTTAATTTGAATCAAGGCTTTTGTCAGAAGGTAAGATGGCAGGCGTAGTGATGTAGACTTGAAGCAGGAGGGTCTCCAGTTCAAGGCCAGCTTGAGCAACAGCAAGACCTGAGAGATAATAATGACCATGTTATGAACATTCTCTCTGCATGCAGGCACTCACCAGTGGGCCATTCAAACAGTCGTGTTACGTCAACTGAGGCTTAGAGAGGCCACCTTCCCAACATCCCATGGTGAGATGAGGGAAGAGATGAAACTTAAGTCTCAGGCTTACCT
Organism: Ctenodactylus gundi; assembly: GCA_004027205.1. Taxonomy (NCBI): domain Eukaryota; kingdom Metazoa; phylum Chordata; class Mammalia; order Rodentia; family Ctenodactylidae; genus Ctenodactylus; species Ctenodactylus gundi. The sequence goes on from PVKB01001461.1 coordinate 26,996, forward strand.
AATCCCAAAGTCACATGCTTCTGACTTGGGCATTTAACAGCCACAGCAAACAGGTATTTGGGGAAAGCTAGTCTCAGGTTCTGAACTCAAGATTCCACAGCATTGCGTTCTAGAATCTTTAAGTATAAGATGGACAGGAGAATCTGGAACAGGATGATTTGCTGAAGCAACAGAACAAGCATGGCTACTCAGGGGAGCATCTAAGAGGAAAGTTCAGGGAGTTCATAACTAGATAAAACACTCAAGATACGAAAACAAAAGAACATACAATGGTGGAAATGAGGAAAAGTGTTGCTGTTTCTTTTCCTTAAGTGCCTTTCTGCAACACAAATTTTATGTAGAGGTAGTTAACTGGTTTAGTCAGAATTTTTGTAAGTCTTATAATCACTTCTTAGTGACAATACAAGTAATTATAACAGAATCCCAGTGTAGACTCAAAAATATTAGTAAGTACTAAGAGAAAACACTGTCTTTTTATTTTTTCTTTTTTGAGACAGGGTCTTGCTTTGCAGTCAAGGCTGGTCCTGAACTCACTATGGAGCCCAGGCTGGCCTTCAACTCACAGCAATCCTCCTGCCTCAGCCTCCCCAGTGTGCCTGGCTTATGTGATGCTGGGGAATCAAAGTTGGGTGCGTAGCACTTGACTGAAACATTCCTACATCTCCAACACTGTATTTCTTAAGCGAGAGAACAATCTCAGAATCGATGCAGGAAATGTTGATAGGCTTTACTCTATTAAAATTATAACATTATATACAATAAAATGAAAGATAGGTGGTAAGATGGTAAAACACAGCACTAGCGAACCTAAGTGAACAAAGGACTAAATTTTACCTACAGAAGAAGCTCCAATAGATTTAAAAATTTTTTCTAGAAATAAAGAATATAAAAAAGAGAAAAAATATTCTCAATATCAAAAACTCAGAGGAAGCTGAAGGAATAGTCAAAGCACTTGCCTGGCCAGCTCAAGGCCGTGAGTTCGATTCCCCAGCGCCACATAAAGCTGGGTATGATGGTGCATGCCTGTAATCCCAGAACTTGGGAGACCGGGGCAAGAGGACTGCTGTACGTTTGAGGGCAGCCTGCTACAGGCCAAATTCAGGACCAGTCTAGACTACAGAGTGAGACCTTGTCTCATTAAAAAAGATAGGAAGAGATAGCCATTTCTACCTATTCCAAGAAGGTCATCACTTCTTAGTGTTATGCTTCAGATTCCTGTACAATGGTACTTCTGATAACTCCTGCTTCTGGCACTCTTTGTAGTCAGGTGTCTAAGAACTGTGACTCACTATAGCTGATACAAACAGCATTCAGTACAGATTAGCATCTCAGATGGCAATTACATTGGGCTTTAAAGCTAATAACTTATCGAGATGCATATGCAAATATAAAAAATAAACAACAAAAAATATACTGAGAGAAATAAATGATCCAACAATATGTAAGTAAAAGTATTCACGCTCTTAAACCTTAATAAATAAAAAAATAAAGCTGATAACGTGTCCCTATTTTGAGTATGTGATGTCTAAAGTTATATTTTCTGTCTCCAACGCCTATTTAACTGAAGAGGATCAGAAAACTACAAGAGTACAAGGCAAGGTATTTAAAACTACTATCCTTCCACCCACATTTTCATGCTTGTGGAAATCAACCTTAATTACACACTGGTTAACCAATCTAATACACCATCTAGGGAAATTAAAAAAAATGCTATCTCTGAGCTCTGATTTCAAATTACTAGGTTTCTTCATTCAAAGAATACAATGTGGGGGCTGGAGGAATGGCTTAGCAGTTAAAGCACTTGCCTATCAAGTGCTAAGTACCTGAGTTTGATCCCCCAGCACCACATAATCTGGGCACAGTGACGCACGCCTGTAATACCAGCACTACAGGGGCTATGAGTCCAAAGCCAGCCTGGGTTCCATAGCGAGTTGAGGACCAGCTTGGTCTACAGAGCAAGACCCTGTCTCCTCTCCATGCCCCGCCCCCCCCCCCAAAAAAAAGACTTGTAATGTTCAGGAGAAATGACTTAATGACTTTACAAGAAGTACTTGGCTAAGAAGCAACAGAAGTTTTGTAGTATACAAAACCATCTGTAAACAAGCTGGGTGTGGTGACACAGACTTGCTTGTAAGCCAGCACTCAGATCATCCTGAGGCAGGATGATCACAAATTTGAGCCCCACCCAGGCAACATATCGAGACCTTCGGTGGGTTCAATCAAGAGTGCTGCAAAAAAAAATCAATCAATCTGTGAACCACCAATCTACGATACTTACCTCTTGGTCTGATCGTCGAGGACATAAAGCATCCACTTCATCAAAAAATATCACACAGGGCGCTGAGTTCTTGGCTCGCTGAAAAACCTGCCGCACGGCACGCTCACTCTCACCAACATACTAACCACAGACAAAGAAGAAGTAAAATGACAATCTAATCTTCAAGTATGGGCAAAATGATAGTAAAAAATGTTATGTATGTATGCATGTATGTATGTATGCATGTATGTATGTATGTATGTACAGATGGATGCACATAAGCAGTTGAGGCACTGTCTCCTGACACCCTCCCGGATCTGTCAGTGCCTCCACATGCCTGTTCTTGCAGACCCTGTCCACCCACGTTTTGGTACTTCTACCTAGCAGACACAGACTCGCTGACTCTCAATACTCTTTAGAGCCCTAGATTCACATTTTCTATTATGAGGACATTTCCAAATGCTTCCTTAAATCTAAAATGTCCTAAAGCAGACTCATCTTCTAACTCAAGATGTCTTTCTTCCTGGTTAGATCATCTAATCAATCTGAGTCGTTCTGGATTCTTCTACAGACTTAACATACCTATCCCCAAAAAGCAAAATCTCAATGCACACTGGCAAAAAAATGTGACAATCTGATCCCACCAGTACTACTGAGGATATGCACAATTTTTACTTCATCAAAAAGTTTGCAGGGACTGAGGTTATAGTTCGGTGACTAGAACACTTGCCCAGGAAGCACAAGGGTGAGGTTCCATCCCACAGCATTA
>PVKB01001461.1:30121-52958 GCA_004027205.1 Ctenodactylus gundi
AAAAAAAAAAAAAAAAAAAAAAAAAAAAAAAAAAAAAAAAAAAAAAAAAAAAAAAAAAAAAAAAAAAAAAAAAAAAAAAAAAAAAAAAAAAAAAAAAAGAAAAGAATAAAAAAGAAAAAAACAGAAAAAAAAAAAGAAAACAAGGTTTGCAGTACCCAATTTCTGAAAGTGTACATACTCTGAGGTATAGTAATTGTACTTCCAGGTATATACTTCGGGGGAAAAAAATCCCATGACTATGCCCAAGGATGTATACATATATTTATTTGTGGCACTAGAGAATGAACTCAAGAGTCCTTGCACTGAGCTATATATCCCTAGCTCATTTTTATTTATTTGAGATAGGGTCTCACTATTTACTTATTTAAATTGAAGCAGGGTCTCACTCTGTAACCCAGGCTGGTCCTGTGTCACAATAGATAGCCTTGGACTCACAGCAATCCTCCTGCCTCGGCCTCCTGAGGATTACAGGCGTGCAGCACCATGTCTGGCTTATATGGTGCTGGGGATTCCAACCCAGGGCCTTATTCTTTAACTGCTGTCGTATTCCTCCAGCCCCTCATTTTTATTTTTCATGTTGAGACAGGGTCTCACTAAGTCACTGTATTACCCAGACTGAGCTCAAACTTGCGATCTTCTGACTCAGGATCCCTGAGCTCTGGTATAACAGGCCAACTTCCTTGAGGCCCAGCTTTGAGGACGTATTCATTTAATTTTCAGTTTAAATACCCACTAATAAAAATACCCAATTTTCAAAAGAAGCATGGTTATAATCATTCATTGGAAAACTAAACAGAAATAACAGAGATAAATGTAGCAACAAAAAAAAAAATGTTACTAATGCAATATCCAACTTAACCAAACAAAGCTGCAAAAGAATGCACACCATTTGGCTTTTGCTTTATTATTTATGAGATTATCAAACATTATTAAAGTGGACATATCAGCAAGAACTCCACAGGTACCTATTATCAGTGTATAATTCCAACTATATTCACAACGACCTTGACTCATCTGTACTCACTTTTTCTTTCCTTTTTTTTTTTGAAGGAAATTCTAGACATATTTTATGTCATTATCTCTTAAGAGATAATAATTTTAACACAACTGTACCATCCCACTTAAAAATTATTTCTTTGGAGCTGGAAATGTCTCTCAGTGTACAGGCTCAGTGTGCACAAGACCCTGGCTATTCTCAGCTCCACAAAATCAAACCAACCAAACCAAACCAAACCAACAACAACAACAACAACAACAACAAAACAACAACAACAACAGCAACAACAACAAAACAAGACTTTAATAACAAATGGCCAGTAAGCACCTAAACTTCCAATTTTCTCATAAATTTATACTTTCACCATGTTTGTGTATGCCCACATGTGAGTGCATGTGCTTTAAGGTAGCTGAGAAAGATACATGGAAATCTGTACTACTCAAAAGCTTCTTATATATCTGAAATATTTCCTAATATCTTAAAAATATTATATTACAGTCTCCAATAAAATGCTATGCTTTCTTCAAGATGGAAGCAGGGCCTTGTGCATGCTAGGCTGGCAAATGTGCCACAGCACTACATCTCCAGACCTCGTTAATTTCTTCTTTGAATATATTAGATTGAATAGTACTTTTATGTCACAGAAGGACGGGCAGAAAATTAAAATTTCAGTTTTTTTGTTTTTTGTTTTGGCAGTCTTAGGGACTGAACCCACACTAAGCAAGTACCCTAACACTGAGCTACAGACCAAGCCCCCCTTTTTTTTTGGACAGGGTCTTGCTCTGTAAACCAGGGCTAGTCCTGAACTCACTAAGGAGCCTACGCTGGCCTTGGACTCATGGCAATTCTCCTACCTCAGCCTCCTGAGTGTTGGGATTACAGGGGTGCGCCACCACGCCCGGCTCATCTGATAACAGGGAATCGAACTCGGGTACTTAGTGCTTAGGTAGTACTTGCTAGGCAAGTGCTTTAACCACTGAGCCTTTCCTCCAGACCCCTGTTTAGTTTTTATAAGACAAGGTGGACTTAAATTTGAGCTCCACCTGCCCCATCCTCCTGAACTCATAACTGGGATTAGAAGTATGTGTCACCATACTCAGCTCAAAGTCTTTTTGATTTGAGATATAAACAGCTTAAATGCAGAAAATACAAACTCTTGACTTATTTCCCCTAAAATGTTTTTATTTATGAATACTTAAGTTTGCCTGAGCCACACAACAACAGGACACAGAAGCAGGATCAGGAGCCAGACAACTTAGATTCAGGGCTCAGGTCTACTGTGATACTTCACAATGGCCAAACTTTGACAATTTACAAAGCCTCTTTATATTCAAATTTGTTTATCTGTGAACTTGATGGAAGAATGGGTCATGTCTTACAGGGCTGTTCAAGAATAATGTATGTGAATTGTTTCACAAATAAACAGTACAAATGCATTAAGAGGTATTAACTGTAATAAATTATTTCTACTTTGCAGGTACAAAAACTCAAATAAAGAGGTTAACAGACTTATGAAGTCATTTATAAACCACAAAGTAGTAGGGCAGAGAAAAGCTCAACCTTCTCACTTCTACAGCAGTGACGCCACCAAAACACCACAACTATTCAAAGACTGGCATTGCTTTATCCTGTAACTTGAAAGATCAGTACTTTTCCTAATAACACTTAATGCCACAACTTACCATATTTAATAATTCAGGCCCTTTGACAGATATAAAATTGAGTCCAGACTCATTTGCTACAGCCTAGTAAGAAGAAATAAAAAGACACAAATAAGACAAATACATAACAAAGCAAAATGTGGTTTTAAGTCATTTTTACCTTCTTTTAATTCTTTTTAGGAAGTAAAGAGACAAATAGGAAAAGAACAAATAAAAGGAAATCAAAGGAAGTGAGTGTTGGTGTGTGAGTTTTTAAGAATTGCTAAGACAGGCTATAAATCAAAGGGGGGTAACAGAGCAGTTATGTAAATATTCTGTTTACATAAGCATATTTTACAGCACTGTATATACATTTTTAACCATAGCTTGGAATTCCAGTGAGATCCCAATATCTACAACACAGAAACGCTTTGTGGGGCTGGAGAAATAGCACAGCAGTTAAGAGTGCTTGCCTAGTAAGTGCAAGGCCCTGAATTTGATTCCCCAGCACCACATATATCCGGCATGGTGGCACACTCCTGTAAGCCCAGCACTTGGGAGGCTGAAGCAGAAGGACTCCTGTGCATTTGAGGCCAACTTGGCTACCTAGTGAGTTCAGGGTCAGCCTGAACTCTAGAGCAAGATTCTGTCTCAAAAAAAAAAAAAAAAAAAAAAAAAAAAAGTGAGCTGGAGAAATGGTTCAGTTGTTAAAGCACTTGCCTAGCAAAGCGCTACTCAAGTGGTCTCTACCCGAGTTCAATACCCCAGCATCACAAAAGCTGGGCATGGTGGTGCATGCCTGTAATTTCAGCAACTTGGGAGGCTGAAGCAGGAGGATTCTGTGAGTCCAAGGCCAGCCTGGGCTACAGAGCAAGATCCTTTCCCGAGAGAGAGAGAGAGGCAGGAAGAGAGAAATGCTTTGTGTACAATGAAGTAATGATTCATTTTTCTATAAATCAAAATTCAAAAACATCAGTGCCTTTACCATGGGTTAATACCGAGAAACAGTCATATGTAAAAGACTGCATAAAAGAAATCTGGATAAAACCACTCAGAACTTAAAAATGACCAGGGGACAGAGCCCGTTAGACCCCTTGAATCTGCCACCTGAGCTCCAGGTCAACATGTGCCGGGGCCTCCCTGCCTCGCCACCACTCTAGCCCACCATCCCACCCGGCTCTTTCCCTCTACAACTCCTGGTCTCCCCTTGTCTCGTCTTGTCACCCATTTCCCAGTATTGTTAGCACTAATGCTCAAGGACACGTGGATCTGGTTCTCTTTCTCCATAGTACCACTGCTCATACAGAGTCTAACATCACCTTTTGCCTGGCAGGAGGGATGGGGGAGCTAAAAAACCCTTAACTGCTTTTCCCTTCATCTTGCTTTCTTTTTTAAAGAATGCAAATACGATCATTTGTTCTAAGTTCTGTTTATCTTCAGGTACAATTCAAAATATTTACCATGGCTCAGAAGCCTGTATCTTGGGACTGATAGTTCCTTCTTAGTCCAAAACTTGCTGTCTCTGGTTCTTAAACTCTCCCAGCCCTTCCCTCCTCAGGCTTTTTTCCTTCACCCACCTTTTCTTACTGGTTATACAGATGAGTGTATTTCACTTTGGCAGATTTGGGCGTGCATGGAACGTATCCTGATCCCTTCCATGCCCTCTTCCCCCAATTAACTGTAGGCGAGTGATTTAGACATATAATACACAATCTCAGGGCTTTCTCTGTTCCTGCTTTCCCCTCCATCTTCTTTCCCCGTGGTGCTCACTGGTCCTTTCACACTATTCAGATGTTGCCATCCCATGAATACCACTATCTAGTGTGGCGACCTCTCAACTGCCTAATCACACTATTTATAAAACTCAGCAGAATTTGTTCTGCTTACTGAGCTATGTTCCAAACACAGTGAATTTCATTAGAGAAGGCATTTTGTTCACTATTTATTGCCAGCACTTCAAAAAGGCACAGTAAATGCTTGGTGAACCAATTACATGCATGCATGCCTTGCTGTGCAAAAACTGCTCCAGTTAGGTACAATGGTGCATGTCTTTAATTCTAGCATCGAAAGCAGGTGAGGCAAGGTGATCCAAATTGAGTCCTGCCAGGGCATCTTAATCATTAAAAAATAAAAATTAAAAAGGACTGAAGGGCTAGAGGAATGGCACAGTGGTTAAAGCACTTGCCTTACAAGTGCAAGACCCTGAGTTCAATTGCCAAGGGCCACATAAAGCTGGGCATGGTGGTGCACGCCTATAAGCCCAGCACTCTGGAGGCTGAGTCAGGTGGATTGCTGAGTTCAAGGACAGCCTGGGCTACACCATAAGTTCAGGATCAGCCTGGGCTACAGAGTAAGACCCTGCCTCAAAAACAGGAAAGAAAGAAAGAAAGAAAGAAAGAAAGAAAGAAAGAAAGAAAGAAAAGAACGGGAACACAGCTTAGTAGTGCATCCTTGGATTCAATTCCCACTACTGAAAAAGAAACAACAAAAACACTGCTCAATGGGTGGATTATTTACATCCCTCAACCCTTTTCTTTTCTACTGCCAGTTTTGTGACTCTCCAAACACTCCTAAGTAAAGGAGAAAAAGTATACACATCAGACGATACCAAGACAAGTAATTCATCTACTTTGGGCTTCGAACACTGATTGGGCAGTTAATCAGGACTTAACCCAGTGAAATCCCAGATAATTCCTAAAACTGGTAGAAATTTTCCTAACTTCAAAATACAGTACAGTGAACACAATTTATCTTTTCCCTATGACTGGTGCAGGCCATGCTGACTCCTGTGTTCAGTGCCCAGCGATGTTTACTTTTCTCTATGTAGTTTATTCTCATCAGTTGTGAATTTCCAGTGTGCCAACTCCAGCCCTTACCTTATGCTACTTAGATACTTTTTATGTGCTGGTGCTCAGAAAAATTGTATTACTTTATTATTACAAACGAGACCAGCTAAAACTTCATTTGATATCCAACTCTAGGTCTCCAAATACTGGCAGGAGGTGATTCTGTGATTTTACAACCAGTAACACTGCCTCTGAATTCAAGGATCTCTTCTGCCATTTCTGTGTTCTTGGGTGATAGTCACAATACTCTCAGAGAACCTAAAGAAAGTTGTGAACATTATTCCCAAAAATAATACACTCACATGCAATATATTACCTGCACTGACAGACCCAGAGAAGCTACAAAGTCCATCACAGATTCCTAGGTAAAGGACACTGTTCCAGGTCAGACAAAAGAAACTTAATTGTTGGCATTTTCATGGGGTTAAGTTTGTATCTATGATATTTTTTATCTATGTAACGGAAATTATCCAAACTATATCCTTTTTGTTATTGTTGTTAGGAGAAAATGAGCTCATTCACAATTTGGGCAAATGAGAATGGCAGCTGGTTCACCGTCCTCAAACACATAAAAGTGCTTCACCCTATAGGAAAGATAAAACAAATACCAGAAAATATGCGTATGCAGATGGGCCCAGGAATTACTCAGTGTGGCACTGCTAAGACATTTGTGGTGCCGGGCCTGCGTGGCCAAGTTCTGCTGTCAGGCTGAGGACGTACACACTCATTCTCTCCATCCTCCCTCTTGGATGTAGCTTTTCTGCATGCTCTACAATGAACAGCCTCCACCAGCTGCTTCCACCACTGCCAGCTGCCCATGAATAGACCTTCTGAAACTGTGACCTAAGATAAACCTTCCTTCCCTTCAATTGTGGGTATCGAGCACTTTACTTTGTCATAGCAATGAGAAAGCAACTAAGACAGAACTGTGGGTATTTGATATTTACTAAGAAATCATAAACTATTAACTACCGTGATACTAAAAATGAGGATAATTTTCTTGTGTCATCTTTAAAAAACACAAAATGACTGAGAAATTTACTCAAACAACAATGAAATAAGCAATAAAATGCAGTATGTCCAAACATAATTAACAAAGTCAGAAAGGCAAAAATTAACTGAAAAATGTATTTACAAATAACACATCTCAGTAGATGAACAGTCATTATAAATACAAAAAAGTATGCCCATAGAAAAGTAGGCAAAGATACAGATAACCCATAAAGAAAAAAAGCCAATGAGCACACCTCCATGTAAAAAACGTCTTCCACAAGTTTTTTAAAATGCGACTTAAAAACTGCAAGATACCTCTTCTAGTTATCAGATTTTTTTTTTTTTTTTTTTTTTTTTGAGACAGAGTCTCACTCTATAGTGCAGGCTGGTACTGAACTATATGGCCCAGGCTGGCCTTGAACTCACAGCAATTCTCTTGTCTCAGCCTGCTGTGTGCTGGGATTACAGGGGTGTGCCACCAAGCCCAGCTGTATGTGGTGCTGGGGAACTGAACTCAGGGCTTCGAGTTTGCTAGGCAAACAATTTAATGGCTGAACTACTCCTCTGGCCCCACCAAAAGCAACTTATTTAAAAATAAATGCAAGCAATTTAGGAAGGTTATGATTGATTTACCACTTTTAATACTAGAATTTTTTGCCATAAAAAGGGCAACTTTCCTAAAGAAAGTTGTGTTGTTTGTTTTGGGGCAGGGTCTTGCTCTGTGGCCCAGGCTGGCCTTGGACTCATGGGCAATCCTCCTGCCTCAGCCTCCCGAGTGCTAGGATTACGGGCACGCACCACACCACTCCTGGCTTTATGTAGTGCCATGGAATTGAACTTAGGGCCTTGAATTTACAAGGCAAGCACTTTAACTGCTGTGCTGTTCTGCTGGCCTGGAAAGTTGTGTTTTGTTAAAGTAAATTTCTAAGTAAAATCATACAAAAGATTTACCTGGTTGTTAACACTTAAATTCCTATTATCCTGCCCAAGAATGAGAAATAAAACACATGCAGCTAAACATACATCGTACCTTCGCCAGCAGGGTTTTCCCACAGCCAGGAGGACCCGCAAGGAGGACTCCAGCTGGAGTCACCAGGCCGAGAGCTCTGAACTGGTTTGGGTTCCGCACCGGTGCCTGGAAAGACCACCATGATCCATACATGTGTTCACTGTGTGCAGCATGTCCAACATTGACATCCCTGGCAGCAGCACGCTTCATAGGAACAACTCAAGTGGGGCCACCCTCCCTCTCTCCTGTCCTTTGTCTTCCTCTCAGAGTAGTAAAGGAGGACCACGGGACACGGTCATCCATACCCTAGAACTAGGAATCACTACTTAATAATACAAATTTACTACAAAAATGGGGGGCGGGGGGTGTCAGAAAAGTCAGTTCAGATATACACCCTGCCAAGCACGCATGTCATTTTATACCGAGTCCTCAGACTACCACATATGCAATGATACCAGTAGCTGGTACACCTACCAGTATTGCCATGGTGAGCTCCTCTCTAACATCTTCCAGGGCACCAATATCCGCCCACGTCACATTGGGGACAGTGACAAAGCCTTCCCTTTGGGCGGAGGGCTGGACGGAGGCAAGAGCCACAGTGAAGTCACCCATCTCCACGCAGAGACCCTGCATCTGCTCCTCTGAGAGGGGGGCCTGGTCTCTGAGCAGCGCCAGCAGCCTTCCCAAGTCATCCTTAGAGTAATTAAGAGGAAACAAGTTTTAAATCAAAGTTTGTGCAAAGCTGTTTGGTATATGTTGTACTTTCTAGATTTATAAAGAACACGAAGGGGCTGGAGGAATGGCTCAGTGGTTAAAGCACTTGACTTGCCAGTGCTAAGCACTACATAAGTCGGGCACTGGGCACACGCCTATAATCCCAGCAATGGAAGCTGATGCAGGAGTAGAAGGATTGCCGTTGAGTCCAAGCTAGAGGTGAGTCCAAGGCCAACCTGGACTCCGTAGTGAGTTAGGATCAGCCTGGGCTACAGAGTGAGACCCTGTCTCAAAAAGAAAGAGAACATGAAAGGACAGGTATATAAAAAAGACATTTTTGTGTTGCCCCAGTGCTAACCTTGACATTGCAGTGTTACAGCGGTAGGCTAAAACTAAGCTTCCATCATGCTTTGACATGCTTGTGATGTTTTCAAAGTTGGCAATGAACGTTGTAACAATCTAGTGGGAGTAGGAGGTAGTATGATAACTCTAGGAACATCCTGTGAGGACCGCGCTCCGTCAGATAAACGCCTATAGAAGTCTTTTATTAGTCTAGGTTCAGCCACTAGCCTAAATGCTAAGAGATCACATTCCTTTTAGGAGAACTAAAATAAATTACTAGTTTCAACTGGTAGCAGATAAATCCTCACTCGTTAAATCCAGCATTTAAAAAGAATTTAGCCTCAAGTTCTGGCTTCAATCTATAACATTGCACAAAATAATTCCAGTAAAAAATGTTGCTTTTGTACGTGTATGACGTGGAGATGGAACTCATGGCCTTCATATTGAGCTACAACCCTAGCCCATGATTTTGTTTTGCTTTTGAGACAGGATCTCATTAAGTCAATGAATTGTATAAGCTGGACTCAAACTTGTGATCCTCCTGCCTCAGTTTCCCAGAGTGCTAGAATTACAGATCTACACCACCAGGTCAAATAAAATTTTTAAATTTTTGAGACCAGGTCTCTTGAATAGGATTCCTTGCATCGAGAAAACATGCACCTTCCTCCTAGCAGTTTGCTAACCGTATTTAGTTACTATTACATAATATCAAACAGAATGATTTCTAGCTCCTAACAATACTCTTGGCCTTTGAAGAGTTTATCACTAGAGTGTAAGACTATTAACAATTTGAATTATGCAGTCTAAACTTTTCCTGCCTCCAAACAGTCATCCTCATTTAATTCTTTTTAAGTAGGCTTGATGTGGTACCTGGATTCTAGTGTAGTAATTAACAACTACCTGTAGGAATATATTTATCTTAATTATAGAAGGCAAAAAGAATTAACAGTTCAAGGTCTACAGCAGGAGTGTTCCACATTCAGCTTGCCTTTTCTTTGGCCACTCCTGCTTTTAGTGAAAAGGAACTGTCTTATGCTATATGAACTATATAAAAAAATTTGCCCCCCCCATATAAAATTTTGTTAGCATAAATAGGTGTTCAAGATTTTAAAAATTACAACATTTAGAAGAAATCAAAGGAAGGGGCTGGGAGCATAGATCTTTGGTTAAAACGTTTGCTTAACAAGCACTAGGGCCTGGGTTTAATTCCTCAGCACCACATAAGCAGGGCATGGTATGTAATCCTGTAATCTCAGCACTAGCTGAATTTAATACTATACAAAGAAACTGCAAAGCACCTGTGTTTCAGGAGTGGGGTCAGACCCCCGCCTTCCCTCCTGGTTGCCATCCTCCACAGGACTTTCACTCTGTTGCCTCTGGAGCTTCATGAGGACCCTGTTGACAGCACACATGGCTGCCTCTCGACAGAGTGCCATCAGGTCGGCACCAACAAAACCTGGTGTCAGGTGTGCTAAGTGACAAAAATTAAAAGCTTCAGGAAGTCTCAGTTTTCGGCACAAAGTTCGCAGTATTCTGTAGAGGATAGAAAATCAGATTCTCAACACTATAATAGGAAAAAGTCACCAAAAATATCTGAAATTTTTTATTATGTTAAATTCTATTAATTGTATCATAATAAGAACTAGAAGACCAAATTCATCCAACACTCAAAAACTTCTTGATCACAGGGGGAGGGGTATAGCTCAGTGGTTCAATCTTGTGTAGTAAGTGCAGGGTCCTGGGTTCCATTTCCCAACACTATGAAAACTGGGCATGGGTGTCACACACCTGTAGTCCCAGCATTCAGGAGGCTGAGGCAGGAAGACTGCCATGAGTTTGAGGCCTTCCTGGATTACACAGAGAGGTCAGGACCAGTGTGGATGGACTACAGAGCGAGATCTTGTTTCAAACAAACAAACACACACACACAAACAAACAGGAGCTTAATAGCTCCCAGAAAGGAAGTTATTTCACTGGATAGCAGGACAGTAAACTTCTCAGTGCTGACAATGAAGCAACAAACTGCTGTCCAAAGGATTGTGTGAAATTATTTGTAATGGATTTTCCGGGCAAGGAGTTTTACCTTAAGTAACTGTTAAGAAAGGAAAAACAAAATGTTCTTTCTGGAAACAAAAAGCCCCACACTTATCTTCATACATGGCATCTCATTACGAAGTACAGAAGAAGCCAAAAAAAAGACAACACGGGTGTGTTCCAGGAAACAGGAAATGGCCGGTGGAGGTCCCCGAACACAGCCAGGCATTCTAGGTCACACTGGGCAGCAGTCTGCGTGTTATTTTTCCAGATTGAGAGAGAGTGAGGACAGAGAGGCACTGCCAACAGTAAAAACCCTATAATGTGTCCAACAGCTTCGGCAACTATAACAAATGTCGGTCATTTCAGCAGAAGTGTCCCCATTCGAAGGCCAGCAATACCCAGAGGCACTAAAAGTCATTCCTTCCATTTGACCCTTTCCTTCAGCACTTCAAACACTCAAAGTTCTCCTATCTAAACAAAATTTCTCTCTTCACACCTCACCGTTCGCCCAGCAACCGGCATTTAACATCCATAGAACAAACAGATATTTACCAATAACCAGAAGACTTAAGTCTCTAACACCTCTTAACATACTCTATTATAGTCATCTTAGAGGTAGGGACTTTTAATTCCTCACATTCCTCCTGATACCTGACACACTGGAATACACACCTATATATACTTAATACATGGGCTAAATTAATATGACAAAATTACTTTAAATATTATTTGCTACATGTAAACATAGTAGTAAACAAACCTGGATGAGTCATTAACTACAGAAAAATTATGTATTTATTATATGTTCATATATACATATATATGAATGCAAATAACCATATACATAGATAACAATGAATTCAACAGTTCGAGAATAATATATGGATGGACAGACAAAATTATAAACCAAATCTATCAAAATGTTAGTAATCAGTGAAATGTGAGTAAATAAGTTATGAAAGTTAAAAAATTCTGAAATCACTAAATTTGCTTTCATATCTGTTACTTTAAATATACTTATACGATATCGATTTAAGTTCATTTAATGCAGCAATGTGATATTCTTTTAAGTTCATTTATTGTATCAATTCACTTATTAGGTCTTTGATATAAGTTTATCCTAAGAAAACTGACTGATATAAAGAAAACCCTTTGAATGTACAAACATGTACCTTCCAGTACTCAGCTAAGGCATTTGAAATTTAACTTTTCTTCTTCTTTCTCGTATTTACTAGCCTTTTGAATTACAGGGTTGTAGTTCTTTTCTTGTGTGGACTGGTGGGTGAGGTCAGGTTTGAGAATCTCAACAAAGATACAGCAAAATATAGAAAAAAATAGAAGAATTTTTGGCAAATATCCCAATAAAGGCACCTGCTGGCCTCAAAGAAGAGGCATCAAGATTTGACCTCTGTGGCCCATTCGAGGAATAGGAAACTGAGCTAAAGAGTGACTTAAGTGAAATGATTCAGATGCAGAAGATTAAATATGTTAAGTATTACATGGTTTCTCTGACTTGGGAAACCCAGAACACAGGCATTCTATAGAACCACATGATGTGATAGCCTGATTTGGGGGTAGAAGTGGGGAGGATGTGGGAGGGTCAAAAATGCAAAGGGATTGTAAAGTTGACGTTGATATATATGTGCACAAAATACTCAAGTTCATTGTAAACATTATGTATTGCATATGTTTATTAATAAAAATAGCGGGAAAAAATTGTTCGAGAAGAAACCGCCAAGTAACGAAAAGCAAAGCTATTGATATCAAGTACTGGCAATAGGGAAAGTGGGGCGTGGGCTCCCCTCTGAGTCTGCCCCCTGCCCACAGGGCTTCCTGACTGCTTTCTCCACCTCTCCCCTTCTTTACCATCCCTAAGATCATTTCCTGTCACTACTTACGACTTCTTAAAAGTGCCTGGCAATCGCATACACAAAATTTTAGTATCATTAACTTAAGGGAAAAGTTATTTTAATTGGCTATTTCAGAGTATTTCTCACCAAACTTCTTTCTTTCTTCCTTTCTTCATTACTTTCTTTTGACAGGATCTCGCTCTGTTGTGCAGGCTGGTCCTAAACTCACTACGTAGCCCAGGCTGGCCTCAAATACCTGGCAATCTTGCTGCCTCTGCCTCCTGAGTACTAGGATTACAGACATGTACCACCCCATACAGCTAATTTTTATATGGTGCTAGGGAATTAAACCTAGGACTTAGCGCAGGCTAGGCAAGTACCCTTACCAGAGCTATGCCTTTAGCCCACTACATTCCTACTATGCATCAACAGTGCTTCCTATTTTTGATTACTGAGTTATATTTTTACTTGGTGAGTATCTGTTGGACAGTCAGCCCCAACTGTAAGAGTGGCTGGTCCTGCAAATCCAGATGATGTTCACCTTCTCCAGCCCGACCCCCATTTTTGCCATGGAGTGCGAGCTCCTGGGCTAGCATAACAGCACAGCACTGAGAATTTACCTACACGTGGATCTGGTAACACCTGCCTCTTCCTTAGCTCCAGATATTGTCTCTAACTTGTCAGCAACGAAAAAAGCATACCCCATTGTTAGTAAGACCAGTCAAATTAGTACAGAGTCTCAAGTTTATCACCAATACTGCAAAAAACACCCTGAAACAATTATCCTGTTGGTAAGGTGTTTTCTTAAGCATTAATGTAATGTGGAATTTCCCCTTTTTCTTTTCTCTCCCCTCCCCACTGTGGTAATGGGGATCAAGTCCAGGTCCTCTGCACTAAGCTACATCCTCTGCCCATTTTATTTCTGATTTTGAGATAAGATCTCCCTAAGTCACTAAGTTGCCCAGACAGGGCTTGAATTTATGATCCTCTCACCTCAGGCTCCCAGCGTGCTGGGATAACAGACCTGCCCTAGGAGGCCCAGATGGCTACACACTACTGCTTATCCCTTACTTGTTTGGATAACACAACAGCAACATAAAATCATTTCATACAAACACACCTTTCCCTGGATGCTTCATCTGGAATACCTAGGCATATTTCCCGGTCAAATCTTCCTGCACGTCTCAAGGCAGGGTCTAAGGAGTCTGGTCGGTTAGTAGCACCGATGACTAGGACCTGAGCTGTAGCAGCAATGTTATTGAGATCTAGGAAGAACCAAGCACGGAGAAAGATGAATAAAACACCCAACAATGAAAGCAATAAGAGCTTCTACAAAGCATTTAATGACCAGAAAGTATTAGACATTTTGACAAATGTGTAATGTCTTAAATACACATTTATGTATGCACATTTATTGTAAATGTTTTAAATTATAAGATATAATATGTCATAATAAAACTATATATATACACAAATATATTTATAGGCAATTATTATAAACATTCTTATTAAATGTCTAATAACTAAAAAGCATAAAGACAAAATATCAGTTTTGTTCCTAGCAATTTCAATCTACTGAGATAACTAATTATGAAAAAGGGACGTAGGACAAGTTTTGGGAAGTACACTGGTAGGTAGCATGCAAAGCACTGTGGTAAGACAATGGAAGGTATCATGAACTGCAACTGAGGAATACGGGAGGGCTTATGGAGGAAGTGACTGTTGGGAAGAGCCTGAAAAGGAAATATGTTCTTGATAAGCAGAGACATAGGTAATGAAACTCTCTACATAGGAGAACATCGTGTGTGAACTGAGATGCTGGTGTATGTTTGGGCAAGGTGTGCGATCCAACTTTAGGGAGTCTGGGCAGAGCAGCCATGGGTCTCATGGGTCTCATTGAACTCAATCCCCAGTACCACCAAAAATAAATAAAATAAAAATAAATTAAAAATGATAATGAATTTGAGATGAGTGGCACAAAGCTGTCTAACCTGCTCTGGCTTAATCTCAAGGTAGGTTTTTAAAAATGGGCAGAATGCAGAGTCTAAATTTTGTCTTTCTTAAATGTTATTTCTCTCAACTGAACCAGGACTGAAGAGGAGGGTGTTTAAAATTATATTCTCTTGCCAGAAATACAAAGGCAATAAGACATCAATTAAATTATGATGAATGTATAGACTATATTCTTTATCTAGCAGGGAACCATGAAAGGCTTTTCTTGGACTGCAGGCCTCAAAAATACTACAGGAAATTCTTAGATAAAAATAAAACAGCAGAATAAGCAACACGTAATCTGAATCTACAAAGGGACACAAAATATGTACTACTGTAACTTTTCTTGTGTACACAAAACATGCTATTTCAAAGTAGGTAGACTCTAATTTCAAAATTCCTATCAGAATTCCTATCCTCCAAAATTGTACCTAAAACTCATCTTTAAAAATCAGCAACAAGGCTAGAGGAATGATACAGTGGTTAAAGCACTTGCCTACCAAGCGCCAAGGCCCTGAATTAGATTCCTCTGCACCACACAAACTGGGTGTGGTGGTGCACGCCTACAATCTTAGCACTAGGGAGGTTGAGGCAGGAGGACTGCTGTGAGTTCGAGACCAGTCTGGGCTCCACAGTGAGCTCAGAACCAGCCTGGACTACAGAGTGAGACCCTGTCTCAAAACAACAACAACAACAACAACAACAACAACAACAACAACAACAACAACCCCAAAACAACTCTCAAATCTTTTATTTTGCCAATTTTCATGGCACATTCTTCTAACCCAACCAATCAGGGAGGCTGAGGCAGTGGGAATCCGATGTAAACCCAGCTTAGACAATTTACAGAACCTGTCTCAAAACCAAGAATAAAAAACGGGCTATAGATGTAGCTCTGTGGGTGAGATTCCCCAGCACTCCTGACCAGGCACACATATCTTTGTTTGTTGTGCTAGGGATCAACTCAGGGCCTCAAACATGTCAGGCAACCATTCCTCCACTGAGCAATACTCCCAACCCCTAAAATCAATTCTAAGAAGGCAGTTCAAGCCTGCCCCAGTGGCACAGGCCTGTCATCCCAACACTCTAGGAGGATAAGAGAGGAAAATCCCAAGGTCAAGCCCACCCTGGGCAACTTAGTGAGATCTTCTATCAAAATCAAAAATAAAAATGGGCTAGGGACGTAGCTCAGTGTAATGGTTTTGAACTCAATCCCCAGTACCACCAAAAATAAATAAAATAAAAATAAATTAAAAATTCAATATAACAATGAGAAAATACAAAAAATCAGGTTTGGGTATACAAACAGTTCTAGAAATCTGGACAGATGTACAAACTCAATGGCAATTGGTAAATACAAATTATAACTAAGATATCCATTTAAAACAAGCAAATTAGCAAAAAAATTAATTGATGCCAAAAATCTGGAAAAAGAAAGTATCAGCACTGGTGAAAATGCAAATGACAAAGCATTTATGGAAGGCAACTTGTTATTTCCCACAAAAAATTTAAATGTATAATCTTGAGTTACCAATTCAACTTCTACTATTTACCAAAGCAAAAAGATTATTTTAAGGATATTCCCATAAAACAAACAAAAAAACTTAAACATCCATTAATGTGGGAATGCCTGAATAGAGTACAGTATTTCTGTTCTAATTAAAAGACATCAGTTAAAAAAAGTTAAGTATACATGCTGGAGGAATGGCACAATGATTAGAGCACTTGCCTTGCAAGTGTAAGGCCTTGATTCTCCAGCACCACATAAAGCTAAGCATGGTGGCACATGCCTGTTAATCCCAGCATTCAGGAGGCTGAGGCAGGCAGATTGTTTTGTGTCCAAGGCCAGCCCCGGCTCCATAGTGAGTTCAGGACCAGCATGGGCTACAAAGCAAGACCCTGTCTCAAAAAAAAAAAAAAAAAAAAAAAAAAAAAAAAAAAAAAAAAAAAAAAAAAAAAAAAAAAAAAAAAAAAAAAAAAAAAAAAAAAAAAAAAAAAAAAAAAAAAAAAAAAAAAAAAAAAAAAGCTAAGTATATAAATGAATTCAGATGGTAACACCTCCAAAACAATACTGTTACTGGACAGTGAGGTACATTTCTAAATTATAACAAGCAAAACAACTGTTATTAGCATTTGTGCCTATAAATGCATTAAAACAACCATAAGATACACTTTACAATTAAACCGCAAGATTAGTTTAATCTTCATGAAAAGTATGTTTTACAGTAAGACATTTACTGCTTTTTTATATTTTCATGCATGATTTAGGCTACTCTTAAGAAACTTATCTTAAACTGACCATCCATGCAGGTTAAGAGCTGGGCCACAATTCTTCGTTCCATATCTTTTGAAGCAAATTCTCTTTTGGGAGTAATAACATCAATTTCATCAATGAAAAGAATACAGGGTGCATCTGACTAGAAATAAAAATATCACAAAAGACAATCATAAATACACAATCCCTATTACTGAAGCATAGTCGACTACATACATTTTTAGAATGTTAAAGGTCAAGTATCATTCACCAAAATATCATAGTGTGTTACTTCTTATTTTTGTCTGTCTTAAGAACCATAATGCTAAGAAGCAGACATTAGCAGACCACAGATAGGGCATCACATGTATAATTTTTGGTTAATCCATGCTTTATGATAAATCTACTGATATTCCTTTGCAAATTAGACATACCTGCTGTGTTATAGAATATAAGTAATTTAAAAGCTGCAAATTAGAAATACCCAGGTTTGCTACCAAGGTTATATCTTCACCAAACACAAAATGTTCATTCTTTTCTTTTGAATCTGCTATGGAAAGAACCTAAGAAGTAACAGAAGTTTGTTCATTTTAATTGTAGTGAAATATATAAAATGTACCATTTTAGCCACCCTTAAGCAAACACTTCAGTGGCATCAAGTTTCATGGTATGGTGCAATCACCACCACCATCCGTCTCTGAAACCTTTTTTTCATCCTAAACTCTGGAGTGTAGGGACTATATGAAAGAAGAAAGGATGGTAAAGTTCCCGTAGTTCATGTAATGATTATCGTATCTTTGTCTTAAGAAATAAACTAGATGGAGGTCAGAAGTAGTAGTCAAGAAATCAGCAAGAGCAAGCGGAAGCGCTGGAGGGGAATGCTGGTGACGATGACACAGCAATGTGGAGGGATCTAATGCCACCAAGCTGTACAGGCCAAAACGGCTAAGATGGCAAATTTTATGACATACGTATTTTATTTTACCACAGGAATAAGGAGTCAGGATTAGTTAAAATAAACTTAAAGAATACATCTTAAGATCTAAGTCATTCTTAGCTATTTACTAAGTGGAAGTGACATTAATTATGGTAAGAGTGACACTACATGAGACATCAAAATCACATGTAAGACACAAATATTATTTGGCCTGTCACTAGCTAGCTTACTTCCCTGTTCTTATGACAATGTTTGCAAAAAAACACCTACAACTGCTGAGTATATTGTCCAGCAGCAAAAGAGTGACACTACGTAGTGCAAAGGTCTCAGAAAACACACACTGGTTATCTCCAGTGACCCAGAAAATTTAATGAAACAAAGGAAGAAAAAGCGGTGGTCACCAGAATTTAACCAAAAAGCATCGGTTTTCCATGTACAGGTCTCATTCGACCACTCTTTCTCAGAACCATATGCTTCTTCTTTTTTTTTTTTTTTTTTTAATGCAGGGTCCTGCTCTGTAGCCCAGGCTGGTCCTGAACTCACTATGGCGCCTAGGCTGGCCTTGGACTCATGGCAGTCCTCCTGCCTCAGTCTCCCAAGTGCTGGGAGTACAGGTTTATAGGTGTGCGCCACCACACGCAGCTTATGTGGTGCCGGGGAATCGAACTTGGGTAGTTAACACTGGACAGAGCATTTGCTAGGCAAGTGCTTTAACCGCTGAGCCATTCCTCCAGCCGCAGAACTATATGCTTCCTGTTCTCATTTTCATTAGAGAGCAAGGGCCCAGGAATAGAACTGTTACATCACATCTTCACCAAATATGACAGACAGGCACTGTACCAGCAGGACTGGTTCACAAAGGCGCAGATGCAGAACAGCATCCTCAAGATGATGCCACTTGACTCCTGTCAGTAGTGATCACTGCACTTACCATAAACACAAAACTTACTGCCTGCCCAAGGGCCACACATGCCAAGTTAGCAAATGAGCTGGCACAGCCTTTCTTTCCCACATCGTGCTGCCCAGACCTTTCCCATTGTCAGTACATATGACAAACCAAATTTGCCTCGCCATTCTTGCTAATTTATTTTTCCCCAAAATATTCTCAATTACAGCTAAAATACAATTTCTTAATTTTTGCATCAGTTTCTCAGTTCTACTGGTCCTGTTTACCAGCTATCATAAACTTTGGTTGCAAATAGACATAAAATTTAACATTTCATTACTTTTAGTTTTATCCTTAATGATAATTCTTGTCTGCTCAAGTATGTATCATGTATAATATGGCTAATATTTGCCTGGTTCTTGGGCTGTGTGCTAGCCACTATATTAAAGGACTTACAGGAACTATTTCATTCATTCATTTATTTAGTGGTACTGGGGACAGGGCCTGATGCCTTTGTACTGAGAACTACATCTCCAGTCTATTTTTATCTCTGAGTTTGAGACAACGTCTGGCAAAGTGTCCAACTTGCCCAGGCTGGGCTTGAACTTGGGATTCTTCCTGCCTTAGCCTCTCAAAATGTTGGGTTTTGGGCCAGCACCACCAGCTCTGGTAAGAATTACTTCATTTAGTACTTTCAAAAAACTCATGATGTTTAGGTATTTTAATTATCCCACTTTAAAAGAAACTGAGGTGTAAAGAGGTTAAGTCTCCATTCCAGCATAACACATGATGGCAAAGAATTGGAATCCACCATAGCCAATTATAGCCACTTAACCATTATACTATGATGAAGATAAATTTTAACTGGATACAAACATTTTCCAAATTTTCATAACAAGTCTGGCATGGTGGTATATGCCTGCAATCCTGATACTCTGGGAGGCTGAGGCAGGAAGACTACATGTTCAAGCCCAGGCTAGGCAAGTTAGTGATTTAGCAAGACCTTGTGTAAACAAACAGGGCTAGGCATAAGTTCAGAGAAAATACCCTGGATTCAATCTCTTCTATAGGGCTGGAGGAATAATAGCACAGTGGTTAAAGTACTTGCCTAGCAAGCACAAAGTACCTGAGTTTGATTCCCCAGCACTACATAAGCCAAGCTGGGCATGGCAGTGCACACCTGTAATCCCAGCACTCAGGAGGCTGAAGCAGGAGGATTGCCATGAATCCAAGGCTATCATGGGCTACACAGTGTGTTCAGGATCAGCCTGGACTAGAGAGTGAAACCTTGTCTCTAAACAAATAAATAAATCCCTATTATAAGTTAGATCTGGAATATCCCCTGCAAGATCTCACGCATTTGGATGTTATAGATTGCCTGTGAAAGCATGTGTTGTTGGGCCAGAGATTGAGGCCTGGTCTGGTGGGGTGCCTTGCAGGCATGTGGCTTGGATTAAAGGCATGTGGTGGGGGCTTAAACCTGGAAGGGACAGAACACTTAGGCTGCATTCAGAAGAGGCAGATCACTGGAAGGACATATGTTCCTTTCTGTCTTCCTTTTGGACTGAACTAGACTTAACTTGGCTTCCTGTTTGCAATGTTGTGAGGAGCTGCCTCCAACTCTGCCTCTGCCATGTGCTTTCACCACTGCCCAGCTGCCACACATGAATGGACTTGTGACCTTCTGAACCTGTGAGCTAAAATAAAATTTTCTTCCCCTTTAATAGTAGATGCCAGGGACTCTGTCACAGTAACAAAAAAGTAACTAAGATAATTCCCAATACGGGGGGGGGGGGGGGGGGGGGGGGGGGGGGCGGTAAACAAGAAACTCAAACAAATTTTCATAACAAATTATGATTAGGATAAAGTCCAATCTGTAATTTCTCTCTAGTAAAGAAACTATTTTTAGCTATAAATTCTTCCTTATTAAAGTCTCAATAGATAACTTAGGAATCTTTTCCACAGCTTCAACAACAAATAGTGTTTATCTTGGCATTTTTATGCTTCCTTTTACAACATAACCCTAAATATGTCAATTTTCACACTGCTTGGAAGTTGGTTGGTCAAACCTATGGGGGAGAAACTAAAAATGAATGAAAATACCAAAAAGGATAACACATTCTTGACATATGACTCAGTGGGAAAGATAGCCAAGAACTTCTCAGCAGTTACGTGAATGTTTCATTGTCATGCACGGACAATTACACGCTTACAAAAGAAGGGCTAGTGAATGGAGTGACAAACAACCAGCATGGGAGAAACCCAGATCTTTGGTGCAAGCTGGGAACAGTGGAAACGTCTTATCAGCCACTAGCTGACTTACCACAGCTTGTTCAAACAGGTCTCTGAGCTTCTGCTCAGACTCCCCAGAAACTCCTGACACAATCTCCGGTGCAGCCACTTTCAGAATGGGAAGGTCAAGTTCCTGCACAAAAACACACAACAGCATGTCTAAACATTCAAACATTAACCTTTATTCTACTCAACATCCCCACCACTGAAACGACATTTTTCCACGAACTTCATCTTTGAGTAGGTCTAATGAAAAGCACAATTTAAGCAAACCTATTAAGTGGAGTTTTTTTTTTTTTAACCTATTTTTCCTTTACAGATCTCAATAAAAACTGTTATGCCTGCTGTTACACGACTCAGGCACATGGGGCACAGACACATGATTCATGCCCACACAACACTGCAGCCCCTGAGGCACCACCCGCTCCTCTCACAAGGCAGCACCCTTAGAGTAGAAAAGACTCCCTGGCCCCAGACACTGTGCTGTGGTCTCCAGCACAGTCTGGCAGCTTGTGCCATTCATTAATAAACTTGCTTGGACTGAGACAGTCTCCAGTAAATCATTATGCGCCAAACTCAAGATCTGACAGAGTTCTCCAGTTAGGGCCAAGCCAAAACAACTGTTATCTGGTGTTTGTCTTCTCCGTAGGAAATGGCATGGAACTGTGACACAGATGTCTCCCATACACCTGCAAGCATTCCTCTGCACATTAGCCCAGGATAACCAGTTACTCTTCAGAGCAGCCTCCTGAAGAAAACAAGAGAAGGGCTGGGGGCATGGTTCAAGCAGTTAAGAGTATGTGCCAAGCAAGCAAGGGCCCTGGGTTTGATTCCGCAGCATCACAAAAAGTAAGTTTGGTGGTACATGACTGCACGCATCTGGGAGGCCAAGGGAGGAGAACTGCTGTGAGTTCAAGGCCAGCCTGGCTACAGAGTGATACCCAAAAAGAAGATAGGGGGGAAAAACCAGGAAAGGGAAAGAATGTAACTGTGGTGGTGCCTGTAAATCCAGGACTCTAGAGAGGCCGAGGCAGAAGTAACAGAAGTGTGAGCTCAGCCCAGGCAACTTAGTAACTTAGCAAGACCCTGTCTCAAAACAAAAAGAAATAAAGAAAGACTGGGTAATGTGGTACAGCGTAACAGCCCTGGGCTCAAGGTGTAAGAGACAGAAAGAGAGAGAGAGAGAGAGAGAGAGAGAGAGAGAGAGAGAGAGAGAGAGAGAGAGAGAGAGAGACCAAAAGAATGAGCAACTACTGCTACTCCACCACCATCAACACATCAACACAAATGGTACAAGCCTGGCTCAAATTCCAATTCCTCAACCTTACACTCTAAGATCCCACTCCAGTTTGGTATCCCTTAGCTACTCAGCATTCAGTACTTCATTCTTACATTCTTTATAACTGTCACCATGCACAGCATTTGTTCTCACAATAAAACTAGCTTTATGATACTTAACACTACATTCCAAAGTCTGCCATTCAGCAGACAAACAACAGATTTTCTCAGTAAAATCAGACACATCATTCAAGTTCCAGTTTTTAAAATGATTTTAAGCTGGTGTGGTAGTGCACAACTGCAATCCCAACACTCAGAAGGCTGAGGTAGGAGGACTGCTCATGAGTCCAAGGCCAGCCTGGGACCCATAAGTGAATTCAAGACCTGCCTGGGCTACAGAGCAAGACCCTATCTCAAAAATAAAAGATTTTCTTTCATAGAACATTAATCTGGTAAAGATCAGGATAATATGCTATTCTAGTGATTGAAATTACTTGATTATCTTGTATTTACTACCCAATTGAACTTCTGAAAAATCTGGACTAAAATACGACTGCTAACTTGGTATTTGCCAAGTGTCTTTCATTACCATTGTAAAAAGGGTGTTCTGACACTAAAAAGTGTAAGAGGAGGGCTGGAGGAATGGCACAGTGGTTAAAGTGCTTGCTTAGCAAGCACAAGGCCTTGAGTTTAATCGCCTAGTACCACATAAGTACATGCCTGTTACCTCAGCACTCGCCTGTAATCCCAGCACTAGGAAGGCTGAGGCA
>PVKB01001461.1:53058-70605 GCA_004027205.1 Ctenodactylus gundi
AAAAAAAAAAAAAAAAAAAAAAAAAAAAAAAAAAAAAAAAAAAAAAAAAAAAAAAAAAAAAAAAAAAAAAAAAAAAAAAAAAAAAAAAAAAAAAAAAAAAAAAAAAAAAAAAAAAAAAAAAAGAAAAGAAAAGAAAAAGAAAAAGAAAAAAGAAAAAAACCAAAGAAAAGAAGAAAAAAAAAAGAAGAGCCAAGTGTGATGGTGCGGGCCCACAACCCCAGTACTTCTGAAGTAGGAGGATCACAAGTTCAAGTCTAGCCTGGGAAACACAGAAAAACCCGGTCTCAAACTAGAAAATAAAAAGGTTTGGACACAGGGCGTGGTGGCACATGCCTGTAATCCCAGCACTTGGGAGGCTGTCAGGAGGATTGTCCTGAGTTCAAGGTCAGCCTTGACTACACCAATAAGTTAGTTCAAGACCAGCCTGGGCCACAGAGTGAGATCCTGTCTCAAAAAAAGTGGATATAAAAAGGTTTGGACATAAGAAGGCAGCGTGAAGGCCCGACACTCTCTCTCCAATATCACCAAAAAATTAACTAATTAATTAATTAAGTATAAAAACATCACTAGCTGGGCCCAATGTTATAGAACCCTAACATTCTGGGAGATTGAGGCAGTAGGACCAAAACTTTGAGTCTAGACTGGGAAATGTGGCAACTGAGCAAGAATTCTCAAAATCAAAACTAATAAATGTTGGAGTCTGGAGATGTAGCTCTATTTGACTCTGGGCTCCATTTTCCCCTCAAAAAATAAGAAAAACTTAATGGAAATTTTTCTCTATTAAAAAAAAAAAGCAACACTACCACTATTTTCTTGTTCTTAAAAACTATTCCTAGCCCAGGCTAGCCTTGAACTCACAGCAATCCTCCTGCCTCCTCAGTGCTGAGATTACAGTCAGGTGCCACTGTGCCTGGCTTATGTAGTGCTGTGGAACTGAACTCCGATACTTAGTGCTTTAACCACTGAGCCATTCCTCCAGCTCCTTCAAATCTTTTTATTGTTTTTCTGAGACAAGTTTTTCTTGTAAAGTTGCTAAGCTCCCCAGGTTGAGCTTGAATTTGTGATCTTCCTGCCTCAGCAACCCAAAGTGCTGAGACTACACACCTGCGACATTAAGGCCCCACCTGTATTCAACTTTTAAAATCCCAAGGCAGCAGCATGAAAAAGGCAAAGTCAGCCCCATTTCTCACTGAGTACGTGTACCTCTTCCAGAGAGACGCCAATTCTGGCAGAAGTTGACCAAGAAAAAATGAAAAACAAAAGCAAAACAAAACCAAACATAACAAAAATAACAAAACCCAACAAGCACCCGTGAGCCTCACCCCAGCAATTGCATGTGCCAGTAACGTCTTCCCGCAGCCTGGTGGCCCGTGAAGGAGAACTCCGCGTGGGGGCACGATGCCCACATGCTGGTACACCTCCGGATGACGCATGTGGATGAGCATCTTGCAGACCTCCTAGCAGGGAAAAAGCATGAAGGACATTGTCCTTAGCCCAAAACAGAGAGAAACAAAGTATTTCATTCTCTGCAGCAGAAAAACAGAGTAAAGACCACAGGCTTTAGGCTCAAGATTGACCCCTGGCTCTGGATACCCTATGTGACTCCCACGATATCCTCCCTGAGGATCTACTTCCTAAGCTATAAAAACATCAACCTGGAAGATACAATGAAATGCAGCTGACACGCCAACAGACAAAGCAGACACTGAGCAGAAGCAGAGACTGTGACTATTTATACTCCCCAGCACCACATAAGCTGAATTTGGTGGTACATGCCTGTAATCCCAGCACTCAATAGGCTGAGGCAGGAGGACTGTTGTGAGTTCAAGGTCAACGTGGGCTATATAGGGAATTCAGGACCAGCCTGAACTACAGAGTGAAACTCTACACACACACACACACACACACACACACACACACACACACACACACACACGTGTACTGTATGCTGGCTATAATGAATGTGGCAGGAAGGTTACGGACAGCACATTTATCTAAAATGCCCTGAGGACACAGGTCTGGTTGCCCTTTCCACCTTCCCAAGTTTCCTTGTCAGCACTCAGTTCACATGAGGTACACACAAGTAACTAGAAGTTTATCTATTTGAGACAGAGCTCGGAATCTGAACTAACTTTTAATGTTGTATCACTGCCTCCAACATCTTCAAACTTCACACGGGAGATCTGCAATTCCAGTCCCTTAGCTTTACCTGGTAAAACAAAACAAAAACAAAAACACCCAGATGCTGAATAGATTATCAGTTCAGTATAAATTTATAACTAAAGGAACACTAGATATAGCAGTATTTACCAAAGAATTTTCTACACACAACAGGTCCCTTGAGGGGACAGCAATGAACACAGTGACGCCTTTCTCACCACTGTGGCATGACCGCTGACATGCGCACCTCACCTTTCTTTTGCAGGACAGCTTCTATTTCTCCATCCACTTCTTGAAGATCTTCTTTCTTTCTTTTGCTTCCTCTGCGCTGTAGCTTGTCTTTCCGCTTTTTATCACTCTCAAGAATAGGAGTCTCTTTTGAATACTGGGAAGAAAATAAATTCAAATTGGTCATACTTAAAATGGTATTACCGATTAAATTTTTTAAAAAAGATGGGCATTATACAAAAAAAAAATCCATTTCTACTATAGTACTTTCCAACTGTCCTGCTTAAATTTGCTGTCTGCTAACAATGTCTTTCTTCAAGCCCAAAAGCTAGGTTTAAATCAACATCTGAGAACCTTGATACTTCCAGTTAGAATCAATTCTGAACACATCTGTAGCTGGAGTAATGGCTGCGACAGTCTGCTTCACCTTTGGGTGACTCCTTTGTGTCTCTCTTGAACTGTGAGCTCTTTAATTTAGTACCTTGTTACCACCTGCCATATCTCACTGAGGCTTCTCACAGATGGTGATTCAGACATCTGAATGACAGAGCTAAACTGACACCAAATATCAGATATCTGACACCAAATATCAGATATCTGACACCAAATATCAGATATCTGATGACAGAGCTAAATTGACACCAAGAGACAGCATAATTCAACATGAAAGTTCAAATTTTTACTAACCACAGCATTCTCTCTATGCGGACAATTAACTCAAAGACATGGTTTTGTCAAACCTAGAGCAGCACTAAGAGAAATATGATGCAAACTGCACATATAATTTTATATATTCTAGTAAACATCTAAGAATGGAAAACAAGACTGGGCTTAGCTCAATGGCAGGGTGCTGCCTAGTGTGCACACATAAGGCCCTATGCTCAAGCCCCAGCATGTGCAAATGAACAATAAAAGCACTATGGAAAAATGTGAAATCTAAATCTGTTTTTTTCAATATATTTTCTGGTACTGGGGGTAAAAATTTGGGCCTTGCACATACCACTAAACTACATTTTGGGCAATAAACAAATTTAGTATATCCAAACACTCTCATTTCAACATATAGTATAGGAATTATCAATGAGCTTTATATTCTGTATTTTGCAGTAAGTCTTCAAGTATGTGCTTTAATAGCACATCTCAATTTAAACACTGAATTCTCTTTTTATTTTTTATTCTTTTTTTGAACACTGAACTTTCAAGAGAAATGCTTGGTATCTACTTAGATTCTGTAGAATTTATTCCCCAAAAACATGGATTCATGTATCTAAGTTGCTTTAAAACATATTCAGAGGTGTTTTAAAAATAGAATTGAATGAAATTTTAAATTTACACTTAAATGAAGTTCCGTCTTTCAGTTGCACTAGCCACACTGCCCCTTCTCGGCAGCCACCGATGGGCAGCACTGACCACATTGGACCGTAAGCCCTGAAGCATGCATAGTCTCTGTGTGTTGAGTGGGCAACTGTCAACTTCCTCACACAGCCTTGTGCTAGAAACGGCCAGTTATGGACGATGCCTAGCGTGTGCACTTTGTAATAATTCAATGACTTACATCTTTCCTTATATACACCAGATTTCCATTAAAAGTTTTTCTAAGGTATCTGTCCTTTTTACATATTTTCATAGTGCATCTATTTCTGTAAGCCCCCCTTTTTTTGAGACAGGGTTTTGCTCTGTAGTCCAGGCTGGCCTTGGACTCATGGCAATCCTCCTGCCTCAATCTCTGAGTGTTAGGATTATAGGCATTACAGACATGTACCACTATGCCCAGTTTATGTGGTGATGGAGTCAAACTTGGGTACTTAGCACTTGACATAGGGCTTGCTAGGCAAGAGCTTTAACCACTGAGCCATTCCTCCAGGCACCTCTGTAAGCCTTCTTAAAGTAATATCCTTAACCAAAAAACCACACGGCTGTTCTAGGAGCAATCTCCCCTTTTTTCCAAAACCATTAACTTTACATATATAACCAAAGGAATTATTTTAAGATTTTCACTAGTATATGTACCCCAGAAAGCTTACTGGCACAGCCAGGAAATAAACCTATTGTAGCTAGGGACACATTGTTAAACAAAACCAAGTCCTTACTCTCCAGGTGCCTAGATTTTAGTGGCAGAGGCAAGCAGTGAGTTTACGAAATTAAGAGACAGGAAGATAAAAAATTACACAGTAATATAGGTGACTGAAGTGCTTTCAACAAAAAGGGGGAGGAGGTTGGGAAACAATCTGGTGAGGCGCAACAGCACACACCTACAGAACCTCAGCACACCGGGGACAGAGCCAAGAGGATCACAAGTTCAAGCCTGGCCCAAGGGACTGAAGGAATGGCCCAGTGGTTAAAGCGCTTATCCAGCAAGTGCAAGGCCCTGAGTTCGATTCTCCCGCACCACATAAAACGCTGGGCATGGTGGTGTACGCCTAGAATCCCAGCACCAGGGAGGCTGAGGCAGGAGAACTGCTATGAGTTTGAGGCCAGCCTGGGCTACACAGTGAGTTCAGGAGCAGCCTAAGCTAAAGAGTAAGACCTTATCTCAAAAAATGAGTTTTAGTGAAATCTGTCCCAACATCAAATAAAAAAATGGATGAGGACATAGCTCAGTATAAAGGTATAAGATGTATGTTAGCTGGCACAGTGCCATACTCGTAAGGGTTCATGTTTCACAAGCTGAGGAATGAATTTACAGATGAAAGAGGCAATGTATAGAGAAAGCTCTTTTAATAGGAAAAATATAGAAGGATGATAGAGAAGGATAAAGCTTTGGCTAGTCTAAAGAAGACCTGAAAATGGGAGATGGCTTTGTGGTTCTGTCTAGGTAGGGACTTTCACTGACTGGCCAGGCGAGAGAGCTGTCCCATGCCATGCAGCACAGATGTCAAGGCTGGTTGCTATGTTCTCTCCCCTTTACCAGCAGTGGAGCTGAAATCTAACTTCAGTAGCCCGAGGTCCTCCACCCTTAGGATCTTTCATCCCACTGTCTTTCAACCACCTAGTATTCAACCATCAGTAGTTCTGGGACAGTCAACTAGAAGCTGCCAGGAGCTCTTTCTGTAAATTCTCCATTAATCTTGCTTTCCAGTCGATTCTCCATTTCTGGAGGACCTCTTTATCTTTAACTGCCTATATGCTCACTACACCTCCTGTTACAAAGACGTTGAGCTCATTCCTCAGTACCATGAAAAATGGGGCCGGGGAGGAGACAATGAAAGACAGAGAGAGAGCCTTAACAATGTACTCTTCTTCTGGGGTGTCAGGAAAGGCCTCTCTGCAAAGCTTACACAGGAGGAAGAGATGTAAAAACTGACAGGACGAACCCCAAGAGCCTGGAGAGTCCTAAATCCAAGCACTGAATTCCCTTGGGAGACAGCTGGGTATGTTCTAAAAATGGCAAGAGATCCCCCTGGCCAAAACAAATCAGGAAGTTGTGGTAAGACAGTAGGGCAAGGGTCTGACAGCTTTTCAGTTGAGAATGAATGAACCTACCAGATGGCTCTAAGTAGAAAAGCAACAATCCAACTTAACTCATAGAACAGTTACTTCTGCATGAAAATAAGGAACAAAAAGAAGCGCACTCAGGACTGGGGTGCAACTCAGGGGCAGAGCACTGGTCTAGCATGTGTGGGGCCCTGGGTTCCATGCCCGGTACAGCAAAAAAAAAAATAAAGCACAGACTCTAGTTGGATCTCTCTTTAAATAGTTAGAAGAGAGGCTTGAACTAGCCTACCAATGACAATAGTACAAAGTGATCAAGCTATCCATCCATTACAAAGTCTCTATTTTATATTACACTTGATGAAATGGCTATAATACTCCCACTACACAAGGCTAAAAACTTTTTTTTTTTTTTTGACACAGGGTCTCACTCTGAGTCCAGGCTGATTCTGAACTCACTACGTAGCCCAGACTGGCATCAAACTCATGGCAATCCTCCTGCCTCAGCCTTCTGAGTACTAGAATTACAGACATGCGTCACCATGCCCCACTTATGTGGTACTAGGAATCGAACTCGGGTACCTAGTGCTTGCTAGGCAAGCGCTTTAACTGCTGAGCTATTCCTCCACCCAACAAGGCTAAAACCTTATTATGAAAATACTCTACCTCAGATGTCGGCTTATGATGATCTTTCTCATGTGACAGTGCCAAGAAAAAACTGTCTTTCTTTCCATCTGGGGTTTTGTCAACAAACCATCCTTCAGATGCTCTGGCAGGGGTCTTCAAAGGAATAAAACCTGTTTTCGCAGACAGCTGTAATGCTGAAGTGCTGGTCTCTTTCTGCTTCACCTCTGGAGTACTTGAAACAGAATCAGGGTTTCCTTTCCGATATAAAGAGAGCACGGAACTGTTCATGTGATTTGCTGACTGGCAGAAATACGATTTCAACATATATTACTCAACAGGCATTCATGAAAATTCCTATTATCCATATTAATAAGTTTTATATATTTTTGTTTTCAACAGTTTATCTCACAATATTTACAGCTACAATATACAGGCATAGGCAAACCCAGCGGTATAGGCCTATCAATCCAGCACTCTGGGAAGCTGAGATAAGAGGACTGTGAGTTTGAGCCCAGCCTCAGCAACTCAGCAAAATAGTATCTTAAATTAAAAAATAAATATGGGCTATTGATACACATCAGTGTGAAGGCCCTGTGCATGACCCCAAGTACCACCAACGAAAAAGGGGGGGGCTCTCTTGCCCCTCCTCCTGCTTGCAGAGGGGTCTTACTTTCTATCTTACTCTCTCCTTTGTACTTTCCCAATACAGTTACTTTCTACTCTTCCCTCCAAAAATACACACATACATACATACAGAGACACACACACACACACACACACACACACACACACACACACACACACACAGATTCCAATGAGATGATTTGCAAATAAGCCTTCGTCATTCTATAAGATACATCTTCTACCACTACCATGGGAAAAGAGGGGCAATTTACAATTGATTCAATCAAATAAACATGGTTACATTTTAAAAAATATTATAAAATCAAGTAAAAAATGAACTGGCAGTTGGACTGGAGGACAGCACAACAGTGAGGAGTGCTTAGTTATCAAGTACAAAACCCCTAGATTCCCCAGCACCGTATAAACTGGTTGAGGTGGTACATGCCTATAATGTCAGCACTTGGGTGGCTGCAGTAGGAGGACTGTGGAGTTTGAGGCCAGACCAGGCTGCACACTGAATTCAGGAGCAACCTAGACTACAGAGTCAAGACACTGTCTCAAAAAAAAAGAACAGGTAGTGAGAGGCACTATTTACTGTCCCATCAAACATAACAGAGTATCATTATTACTTTGCTAACAAATTAAAGAAGTTGATTTAGTGAGAAGAAACAGGAGACCAAATTAGAGACAACTTGACACATCATGCTATATCTCTGTAGTCAAAACTATTCACCAGCAACGCCAGTTCCTTGGTGGGAAACACTCGTCTCCACTTACACTGCTAAGCCCTCACTACTCCTATCTATGGCTATTCTCTTCTGCTCTGTTTCCCTGTGTAAGTACAACACAAACACGGGAAAGATGTTTAATTTGTCAGCAAAAATAAACATAAAAAGTGTTCCATTGCTTATGACTAAATAGGTCTGAAGTCTTTTACTCTGTCCTCCCCTCCCCAAGGGATTGTGACCATTTTTTAAAATAATCAAAGACGGTCTACCGAATGTTTAGCTTACCTGTGGATCTGGGCAATCTTCTACATTTGAATCATCATCAGAACAGCTGTCAGTATACCTCAGTAAAAAGAAGGGAAAATGTTTAAAGGCTTTTTTCCTGCATCCCAATAAATTCCTACCCAAAGCAACTATGGCAAAATATGGTGGTTAAGACGCTAGGTCTTGGGAATCAGAGAAAAAGGGACCCAGAAATCCACTTTAATGAGTTAGTATCCTGTGGATTTCCTGAGTCCAAGGCCAGCTTGGGCTACACCAGTGAGTTCAAGACCAGCCTGGGCTACACAGAAAGACTCTGTCTCAGAAAAAGAAAAAAAAAAAAGGTTAAGTCATATCTAACCAAGTTAAAAGTTATCACGATACTTCATAAAAATAAGACTCCAAGTCTAGGTGAATTCTAGACTTTGACAAAAAATTTTCATAATTCTTTTTCATAACAAACAGAAGACTACATTCCAACTAATTTTATGAGGCCAATATAACTCTAGCATCAAAACTTAACAGAGATATGGCAAAAATTTTAAGAATTTCAGAGATTGGGCATGTAGCTCAATAGGAGAGTGCTTGCTTAGCATGTACAAGCTCACGGCAAGAGAGTGAGATTCCCACATAAAAACAAAAAGATAATTCAGACTAACCCAAACGATGAAAACATCTTAAAATGCTGCCAAAAAATTTCAGAGAAATGAAAATAAGGCCGATGTATACACCTGAATGTATTTTAGCAGCTGATTGTAAGAATCAAAAACAGAAAACAATCCAATTTCATCAACAAATAGGCAAATTAAAAATTATGGCACATCAGTAACCTCCAGTAAAAGTAATGCATTTTAATAAAATATGCACAATAACACTGATACATTTCAAAATCATACCAAAGGAAAGAATCATACCAAAGAAAGTCTATACTATATGATGCCATTTATCTAAACTTCTAAAAAAAATACAGAGACACAGCAATTAAATGGCTGTTGTGAAATGAGGAAGGAGAAATGAACCGCAATGCAGAGCAAGAGAACTTTGGGGATAGAAATGTGCACCATCTTCTTTATGGTGAGAGCTCAAGAAGCATGTCTATAAGTGAAAATCCAACAAATTGTATATCTGATCAATGTACTTCAATCTATGTTAATTATATCCCAATAAGGTTAGAAGTCCTTGAAATTATTTCTTTGTAAAATTACAGCACCCAGGAAGCAAACGCAGAAAGATTGCCATGAGTTCAAGTCTAGCCTGGGTTACACAGTCAATGGCCAGTTCAGGGCCAGGCTGGACTACAGAATAAGATCCTGTCTCAATAATAAACAAACAAATAAATAAAACAAAAAAATTGGCATCTTTTAACATATCTGGCGTATGACAGGGCAGAAAAAAAGATGAGACAAGCAAGCCGGTAGAACAGAAAGTGCACAAACAATTTCAACGCCATATTATAAGCTAAGGATTACAACAAATACGTCTAACTAGGAACCAAGGAAATGGGGGGCCTAACAGAGGCAGTAACATTCAACTGACTGTGAGTCTCAGTGGGTTTTTTTGTTCTGTTTTGTAGATAGAGTCTCACTCTGTAGTCTGGGCTGGTTCTAAGGAGCTCAAGTTGGATTCCAACAAAGCGATCCTAATTCAGCCTTGTGCACCACCAACCCCAGCTTACATGGTACTCGCCAACTGAAACCAGGGTCTTGTGCTTGCTACTCAAGCACTGTAACTACTGGTCTGCACCCCAGCCCTGAGTGGAGGGTTTGTGAAAAGGAAATGAATTCCCTAATCACAAAAAAGTCCATAGCCATAAAAAATTTAGCACCTTTGGGGAAATACTGAGTATTCAGTATGACTAGAAGAAAAGACACGGAGAGGGAAGCAGCATGCATGACCATGTTGAATACAAAGAACATCTAGAAAACTACGAGTATAAATGGAACACTCTGGGAGAAAAATCCCTTCACTTGGTAATACTTACTCATTATCCTCTTCACCTTGTCTCACTCTTTTTGCCAAATGTTCATCTTCTAATTCTGTCATATTCTTAAGTTCTTTCTCACTACTAATTATGTTAAATACTGAAACAAACAAAACAATGCCATGAGCTAAAACAGTTATTTGTGCAATCAATGGTAATTCAGTACTGAAATGAAAAGACTTACCTTTTTCTACCTGAATCCTAAAAGCATTTTTTTTCCTTCGACCATAGTCTATACTGAAAAAAATAACAAGAATTATGTTACTCACTGCTCATATTGACAATAAACCTATTCCCAAACAACATCTGAGCTAAGTAACTATTTGAATGATTTTTCTCAATTTTTTATTAGTTTTTGTTAGACTGATTTTGAAATTTCAGGCCTACTAAAATTCTGAAATAAGTAATGAATAGCCCTATATTTTTCTACCTATGTTATGAAATTATGAGCACTTTCGCACATCTACTTTGCTTCTCTCTTTATTGATAAATAATTGGCAGAATCTTTAGAAAATTAGTTAAAGATATTTCACCTCAGACATAAGTTTCTGTGAACAGTTATTATGCAACCATGGTACAATTAGCACACATAAAAAACTTAAGATTGATCAAGTACTATCTAATATACAGTCCATATCAAAAATCTTTGAAGTTGTTCCCTCCAAATTTTCCTGGTTTTCTTAACCTAGACTCTACATGAAGGTTCATAAATTCTCTTGGTTATCTATCTCTCCAATCTCTTTTTCTTTCTTGAGACAGGGTCTCGCTGTAGCCCAGGCTGGTCGTGAACTCACTATGGAGCCCAGGCTGGCCGTGGACTCAGGACAATCCACC
The DNA here is from genome assembly GCA_004027205.1 of Ctenodactylus gundi. Classification (NCBI taxonomy): domain Eukaryota; kingdom Metazoa; phylum Chordata; class Mammalia; order Rodentia; family Ctenodactylidae; genus Ctenodactylus; species Ctenodactylus gundi. The sequence continues at coordinate 63,934 of PVKB01001461.1, forward strand.
TGCTTCAGCCTCCGAGTGCTGGGATTACAGGTATATGACACCATGCCCAGCTTTATGTGGTGCTGGGCAAATGAACTCAGGGCTTTGTGCACCACTGTGCCATTCCTCCAGCCCCTCTATTCAGTCTCTTTAACTTTTAATAATCTTTCGGGGCTGAGAGTATAGCTCCACAGGGTCTTGCTCTGTACTACTGGCTGGTACTGAACTTACTACAGAGCTCAAGTGAGTCTATAACTCATACCAATCCTGCTTCAACTTCCTGGCCTGAGCAACATCCAGCTATTATGTGATGCTGGGGAATCCAACTTGGGGACCTGTGCTTCATAGACAAGTGCTCTATTCACCAAGCTAGGCCTCCAGTCCCCTACTGTACTATTAAGACTGAGTAACAGTGGACTTGGGAACCAAGAGTTTTACACAGGAATCAGGAAACATTTTCTAGAAAATGGCTAGATAGAAACCATTTAAGCTCTACAGGCTATATTATATTTGCTGTAACTACCTTTGTAGCACAGAGGCACACACAGAAAGTACATCATCAGGGGCTTTAGGAACAGCACAATGGTTACAGCGCTTGCCTAGCAAGCACAGGCCTTGAGTTTGATTACCCAGCACCACATAATCTGGGCATGGTGGTGCATGTCTGTAATCTCAGCACTCCAGAGGCTAAAGCAGGAGGACTGCTGTGAGTCTGAGGCCAGCCTGGAGTAATCACAGTGAGTTCGGGACTATTGAAGGAGACTCTGCCTCAAAAAATAAAGAACATCAGCAAATGACAATATGGTTGGTTTCCAAAATAAATTCATGAACACAATCTTTGTGTATCACAAAATATAGCTCTTTTTATTGTGTGCGGAAAAGGAGGCTGAAGCCAAAGGCCTCCACACAGAGCTACTTCTCCAGCCCCCAGTCCCTTTTGAGACAGGGTCTCACTCTGTAGTCCAAGCTGGTCCTAAACTTACGAGGAAGCACAGGCTGGCCTTCAACTCACAGCAATCCTCCTGCCTCAGATTCTCAAGTATTGAGATTATAGGTGTGTGCCACCATACCCAGCTTACATAGTGCTAGAGAACTGAACCCAGGGCCTTGTGCTTGTTAGGCAAGTGCTCTACACACTGCACTATTCCTCCAGCCCTCTGGTCCATTTTATATTTGATTTTGGGACAGGGTCTTGCTAAGTTGCCCAAACTGGGCCTGAATTTGTACTTTTGCCTCTAACTCCCGGAGGGCTGGGATTATAGGCCTGGGTTACTGGGCCTGGTTCCAAAATATTGTTCTGAAACATGAGTAAGGAACGAAAACAGGCTCAAAAAGTAACAGACAAAGCTTACTGTATAAAGGGGTTATGGACATCACAACTACATGTACAAGGAGGAAGATGCCGCTGGTGTTTTAGTCTGACTTAAACATGGCTTTGGAACTGGGCCAAGGACAGAGGCTATGAGAGGTCTGAGGTGCACGGCAGAAAGTTTAGATTACTTTGACTATTGTAGAGATTAGGACACTTAAGTAAACTGAGGAGATCATGTCTGATGATTTTAGTTTTCTATTGAAGCAGGGAAGGAAATAATAATCCCTATCCTTTGACTATAATGTGGAGTGCTCAATGATAAATCGTGGACATTACACCAGTGAGGACAGACTATTTAACAAAAAGTAGACCTTACTTATAAAATGGTTGTATAACAGAAATGAGTTCTAAGCTTCCGAAGCAGATTGCCAACGCCAGCAGCTATTACTATCAATAAGAAATTTAAGCAGTATGGAAATTTTTGAAATGGTACGATTAGGAGAAAGCAAGAATCTAGAAACTACATTTCTTTACCTGTACATTCTTTGCAAATCAGATGCTAAGACTCCAGTGTCCACATATTTGCCACATCTATTACTCGTGAGGTACTACAACAGAAAATATGACAAATATAAATGCTCAAATTTGGTGATTTTAACCAACAGGTAAAAGTCTGACCTATTCAAACACACACTTTCATGTAAACTCATTAACAAGCTTTAACAAATATGTAAATAAAAATCACTAGACTATCATCTAAAATTATAGAATTTATTAGTCCACATGACAGCACAATATGCAATAATGTAGTCACTGAACGCTTTTGAGATCCTGATTTCCCGGAGATGCTACAAGATAGCAGTAAGCTGACCAGGCATCAGGAGAGGTATCAAATAAGGAAACAGTGACATCTGTCAGACAGTGCAGGAACCACGAACTTGACACAATTCATTTTCAACACTACATCGTCTTTTAACGATGACGTATCTTTACAAAACTTGTTTTTTAAAGGCTACTAGGGGGCTGGAATGGCACAGGCCTGTAATCTCAGCATTCGGGAGGCTGAGGCATGCTGACTGTCCTGAGTCCAAAGTCAGCCTAGGCTACACGAGTGAGTTCACGACCAGTGTAGGCTACAAAGCGAGAACCTGTCTCAAAAAAAAAAGAAGAAAAAAGAAAAAAAATAAACATTATGAAAGCACTAACTTCAATGTTTTCAATGTACAGGGTGTCCGAAAAGTCACCACACTTACAACAAATTTAAAAACTCCTGGGACACCGTGCGTCAGGGTCTAGAGACGTCAAGAAAAATTACCAAGAGCTACGGTCCGTGATCGGCAGGACAGCGTTTATTTTCAGTGGTGCTCCGCCCCCGCCCTTCCTTCGGGAGCAAGGAAAGGACCACGAAGAAAACATACCAGGAGAACAGACACGCACACGCCAGTGGGAGAAGGAAAAGCAGATGCTTTTCAAATTACGGACCCCCACCCAGGCTTCAACGACACCTACAAGCAAAGGTAAGTCTTCGTGATGGCCCCTCCCCCCTCGAGCGCAGGACACAAGCCGGGCGGGGCACCCCGGCAACGCCCGCACGCCGCCGGCGGCCAACGGCCACGCGGCGGGCGGGGGCACAGACTGCCACTCCGTAGCTGACGCTGAGCCGCCCCTGCCCCTCGGCACGTCCGGGGGAAGTCGGATTCCCAAGGAAGCGGGGAGATGGGCAGTTTCTGGAAAATTGTTCTCGCCTACCCCGCCCCGCCGGCTCTGAATAAACCCTTCTCCTGTTTCTCACAGTACGCGGACTCCTCCGCTTGGGAGGGAAAGGAGGACTCTTTTCTAACCGGCCCAAAATCTGCCGGTGACCCAGGGCCTGCTCACCAGCCCTGCTGCGCCTTCTCTCCTCCACGCCCACCCGCGGCTGAGGCCAGCCCCACCCCGTCCCCGGCTCACGCCCGACGAAGTTGGCGCGCCATGCGCCGCAGCACGTGAAGGGCAGTCGCGGTAGAGATGCGCAGCTACCTGCACCACTCGCTGCTTCAGCCTGCGGTCCACCAGCGCCGGGGGACGGGGCCGCATGGCGGCGGCACTTGGGGAACCGCCTGCTCTACAGCCCGCGCTGCACTCCTAAACCGGCCTTCTCTGCTGTCGCCACTTGAGGATGCCAGACCTCGCGCCCCGCGGCCGGCCCAGTCAAACAACCCAGGAAAGCTACCGGAAGTTACGTCAGCATGATGACCCGCCCACCGGAAGTGTCCTCAAGACTGTTTCCCTACGTACCGGAAGCGCCCTGGCTGTTCGCAGCTGTTGTCATGCGGAACAAGCCCGCTCGGCCGACAGGGTCGGAGCAGACCTGCAGACCAAAACTCATCGGTGAGAAACCTGCCTGCTGGAGAAGGGGAAGGCCTGAAATCCTTGCGTGTTTCTCATCGTCTTTTGAAGACCAGGCGATAGGAGCCTCTCGCGACGCCCTTTTGATTGCTACGCGCCGAGGGCACAGAAGGACCAAAACGGATCGGGCGCGGCCCGACCGTCTGCACGCGCGCGGGGGCCCATCCAGATGCGGGCGGGCACCGACGGGCTGCTTTCTCCACTGTCCGCGTGCTGAATTGTCAAGCGGGCCTGCGGGCCTGATTGCCGGGATGGTTTCAACGGGATTCGGCGCTTGGCTGCCTGCCTTTCTCCCGATTTCTAACAAAACTGAGGCCTCGCAAGGGAGCTTGAGTAAAGAGGGGCTTGTTGACCCGGACAGCTAGGGTTTTGTCGTTAAGGTTGTTTTCCATTTAGAACGCATTTGAAGAGGGCTCACTGGCACAGGCCTATATTCCCAGCAAGAGGATCGCAGTTCGAGACAAGCCTGGACAATTTTGCGATTTAGAAGACTTTGTCCCAAAATAAATAAAAATTGGGGTGGGGGGGCATATGGCTCAGTGAGAAAGCCCTGCGTTCAGTCCCTAGTAGCACACACAAAAACTTTGACCACACTTTTTTACATTTTTACGTTGTAAATAAGATGAAACGCACGAGTCAAATGCCGTCTTGACAATAATCCGGAACAGTTTTATTCTGAAAAAGATATTTTTTTGTCCATTGGATTGTTTTTTCACCTTTATAAAAAATGATCATTCAGCCATATGTATAGGTCTATTTCTGCGTTTGTTCCATTTCTTTGTGTTTTATGAGTAACTGTCTTATTTTAACTTTTAATACATGTTGAAGGAGCTGGAGGGGTAGCTGAGATGTCAGAGTGCTTGCCAGCAAGTTCTAGTGCTTACCTGAGTTCTATCTTGCCAACATCACGTAAGTAGGCGTGATGGTGCACACCTGTAATCCCAGGACTCAAGAGGCTGAAGCAGAATTGCGGTGAGTTTTCAAGGCCAGCCTGGACTCAGAGTAAGACGCTGTCTAAAAAATTTTAATCTTTTCCAAAATTGTCTAAGCTATTGTAATTCCTTTGCCCTTTCATATAAAGTTTATTTCTTTTAGTGCTGGGAATTGAGCCTAGAACCTGGTGCATGGTAAGCACATACTCTAGTATTGAGCTAAACCGCCAACCCCTATATAAAATTCTAAAATTTATTTATCTTTTCTTTTTTTTTTTTGAGTCAGGTCTTGCTCTGTAATCCAGGCTCGTCCTGAACTCATTATGTAGCTCAGGCAGGCCTTGAACTCAAGGCAATCTTCCTGCCTCAGCCTCCCCAATGCTAGGATTGCAAGCATGTGCCATCACCCCCAGGTTATGTGGTGCTGGGGAATTGAACTCAGGTACTTAGTGCTTTCTAGGCAAGCACTTTAACTACTGAGCTATTCCTCCAGCCCTTATTTACTTTTTGAGACAGGGTCTCCCTCTATGCTCCAGGCTGGTCCCAGACTCACTATAGAGCCCACACTGACCTTGAACTCATGGCAGTCCTCCTGCCTCAGCTTACCAAATGCTGGAATTACAGTCACCTATATAAAATTTAGAATCAGGCTGGAGGAATAGCAAGTGTAAGGCCTGAGTTCGATTCAACAGCACCACATAAAGCCAGGTGTGGTGGTGCATGCTTGTAATCCCAGCACTCGGGAGGCTGAGGCAGGAGGATTGTCATGAGTCCAAATCCAGCCTGCACTACATAGGGAGCTCAGTAATAGCCTGGACCACAGAGGAAAAGACCTTGTCTCAAAAAAAAGGATAAATTTAGAATCAGCTTGAGATTTCTACAGAAGAAAAAATGTTACTATGGTTTTGACTTGGTTCCTTGTGTTGTGTTGTGGTACTGGAGCTCAAGCCCAGGGCTTCCAGATAAATCCCTGGCCCATTTTTATTTTTGATTTTGAGACAGGGTCTTGCTAACTTGCCCAGACTAGGCTATCACTTAGGATTTTCCTGCCTCAGCTTCCCAAAGTGCTGAGATTATAGACCTGTACCACTGGGACCAGCAATTCCATTGATCCTACAGATCAGTTTCATAAGAACTGATATTTTAACAGTATTTGGTTTTCTAATCCATGATAGAGCTATTTAATTAAGTTTGACTTATTTCATCAATGTATTATAGTTATCAGAGACAGCCTAGAAATATTTTATTGGATATACCTATAAGGCTTGAAATAGCATTGCGGTGAAACCACTTGCCTACCAAGCATAAGGCTCTGGGCTCGATTCCCCAGTCTGTACCTGACTTCTCGGTTCTTTCTCATTTGTGCTGTGCTTCAACTACACGAGGTTCTTTTCTGCCTCCTCTGCTCTCTTTCAGCCTCCTAGATTCAAGCAACACTCTTGTCTCCCTCCTAAAGGTATGGGACTACAGGTATGCGCACCTATGGCCAACCCTCTCGTGTTTCATTCCTCAGCCTGGCCTTCCCTAAGTCGTTAGAGGGCCAGCCACTAATAGATTTACTCCTCACCTCTCCCCCACTGCAATGTAAGCCACAGTGTTGCAGGGACCCCTCCCTCTTCACCTCCTAACCCAGGTTAGGCCTGAGTATCTCCTATACAGCTGCTCAGAGTAGCCAGGGTTGCTGAAGGAATGGATGACCTTGATGTAACTGCCTCATTGGGCTCGTCGCCTCCGAAGTCACCCTTTGCTTCAGTTTCGGTGCCACTGCGCTGCCCGTCGTCGTTCTCTGGACACCAGGGCAGCATCTCCGTTTGCCCTGGGCATTTCTTCGTCTCTGGTGTAGACAGAGATCTTAGCCTGCTGTACTGCTGTCGTCCTCGTCAAGTGGGTAAATGGATGGACAAGACAATGGATTCGTCTCTGAAACACCTGGAAATCGAGAAGGGGTTGTGAAAGCTCCCGAGACCCCGGGCAGGGCGGGTTTCAACAGTCCAGCCCGGAGCGAAAGGCTGGGTTCACTCTTGAGAAGACAACCCCTTACCTCTGCCCGGTGGGCAACGC
>PVKB01001461.1:70705-134247 GCA_004027205.1 Ctenodactylus gundi
CCCCCCCCCCCCCCCCCATAAAGGTCCACCACTGTCTTTTCGCCGTCTGCCCGTGGGATATGTTAAGACACAAACCGGAGCCTATGGCATGTAGCTCCTCCTGACTGTCAAGCGGATTGGAGAATTCAGGAACACTTGTCACTACTTCGGGAGTCATCAGATAAATCGAGAATCCCTCCCACCTCTTAGCTCCGCCCGCGCTGACAGACTACATTTCCCGGCGTGCGCAGACGCCCGCCCCAGGTGTTTAAGGACACTACAACTCCCGGCATTCCCATGGGGAGGTCGCGCTCCCGGTGTGGCGCGGGTGGGGCGGCGGCGGCGGCCGCGGAGGAGGAGGAGGATGGAGGCGGTGGTGTTCGTCTTCTCTCTGCTGGACTGCTGCGCTCTCATTTTCCTGTCCGTCTACTTTGTATCCTTGCCCGTGGCGCGAAGCGACGGGCTCCGGCGGGGGCGGCGGGGACCGCGGGGAGCCGGTCGCGGAGGGCCGGCGCTGGCGGCTTTGTCCCCGGGGTGCGGACCCGGGTGGCGGAACTGGGCGGAGCGTCCGTGGGACGCCCGCGGCGCCGGGCGTGCGGGTTCAGTCGCCGCCTTGGGCCGCCGATGTGTCTCAATTTGCAGATGTTTCCATGTCGTCCGTGCCAGCGTTGTCTGTGGCTCCTGCCGCAGTTGTCACACCGTCCTCCGGCTGGCAATGGCGGCTCCTCAGCCTACATGGGGTCGCGTCGGCAGCGGCTCCGGAGCGTCTGGTCTTTGTGGGTTGCGGCGCAGAGATTGGGCGACGCGCAGTCCGGCCGCAAATGCGAGATAAGAAACCGCGTGCGGGGCGTTGCCTTCCGCCCTTCCCGGGGGCCGCGCGCCCGCTCTCGGCGCCCCGCGGTGGCTTTAGCGCGGCCGCCTGTTCCGCTGGGGACGGGCGGCCTATTTTAACGGAAAGGAGCAAAAGTTTGTAACTAGGAATCCGGGCCCAGCGGGTGACTTAAGTTGCGCGTTTCTTCTCCTGTCTTAAGCCTTTTTATTTATTCATGTATTATTTATTTATTGAGACAGGGACTTGCTCGGCAGTTTAGGCGGGTACTGACCCAGTCTTCCTGCCGTGTGCGGACCCTCCAGAGTCCAGGGATTAACGGCGTGCATCACCACACTCAGCTTTACGTGGTGCTAGGGAATCGAACTTGTGGGCTCTGAGCTTGCTACGCAAGCGCTTTAACTGCTGAGCTACTCTTCGTGCCTCCGAAGCCTTTTATTTTTATATGGAAAACGTTTGCAAACCTGTAATCCCAGCACTCAGGAGGCTGAGACAGGAGGATTGCCAGGAGTTCAAGGTCAGCCTGGGCTTCTTAGTGGGTTTAGGACCAGCCTGAACTACAGAGCGAGATCCTGTCTCATAAATAAATAAGTAAATGTGAAATACTTGTTTTCAGATCTGCACAGTGAGAACATGTGTTAAGCACCCAGTAGGATGCCTTCTGCTTATCAAATGCCCAGTGAATACTGTTTGCCAGCTTCCTCGGGCTCCAAAGAGAAGAGCCCTGACTTTTATTTGGCTTAGGGACCTGAAGCTTAGTGAAAAGACAGCATCCTCTCTTTGCCCGAGGCCTTTTGTTTCCTCTTTGCTAAGGTTAAGATGACCTGTGTTCCTTTTGTGATACAAGGAACTGGAGTTGTGTTACATGTAAGGAATGGAACTGAATGCAGTTTGTAAAATTAGGTTTAATCATTTGAAATAGCCTTGCCTTTCACCTTTTTTGTAGGAGAATGTTAGGTGGAGTATTTGACATTGTTTGATGTTAAGGTACGTACATTCAAGATGTGTTTCGGTTTTGTGGTGCTGGAGTTCGAGCCCAGGAGGTGTGTGTGGTACTCTGCCACCTGAGCTGTGCCCTCACCGAGCCTGAGGGAGGTGTCATGAAATTCATCACATGACTGTGTTGACAAGAGCGGCATTTAGTATAGGAGACAAGAGATGGAAATGGGCAGGGTAGACTCCAGGGTGTGGGAGGGCTTTTGAAGTTTGGTGCAAGAAGCCTGCAGAGAGAAAGGGATGGAAGTTCAAGCCAGACTTTGGCCAGAGCAAAGGTACAGAAATACAGATTGCCCAGATCAAAGGTGCAGTTCCCTTCATTGTTTAATCATGGCTAAAGAAAAATCTGGAACACATGGTTGATTTCAGCTGTGGTGGGAGATGAGGTCAAGAAGGCAAGATTAGATGAAAGCCTTTAATGGAAGGGCTTTCACTTTTACCCTGCAGATGATAGGGAGCTCTCCTATATTTGATGAAAGGGTTCTTTCTCTCTCTCTCTCTCTCTCTCTCTCTCTCTCTCTCTCTCTCTCTCTCTTTCTTTGGTCAAAGGATAGAAAATTTCAGGAGGAGCCACTTGGGAGGCTGAGGCAGGAAGATTGCCTTGAGTTTGAGACCTGCCTGGGCTATACAGTCAGTTAAGGACCAGCTTAAACTACACAATGAGACTGTCTCAATAAAATAAAATATAAAATTAAGAAATATTTTGTTTATTATGCTGTGATGAACAGTATTTTGCATTGTAAAAAATGCTAAGAATGTAGTGTTCTCACCACAAAAGTGTTAACTGTAGTAAAGTATGTTAGCTAAGTTTAGACAACCAAGGTATATATTCTTTAGAAACTGTATGTTGTACGTGATAAATACATATGTCATTTGTCATTTTAAAAAGTGAATCCAAAAACACCCAAATAAAATGGCTTATTAGGAAGATGAATCAGCAGAGCTGGTTGGAAATAGGGAAGATTGGAATTAAACCACTAGGGGAAGGTGCATTTAAATTTGAAACAGTGCAAGTTGAAGAAGGGAATACTTGAGGCGATAGTGGAGTAAATGCTCTCTAGACTTGGCAATGACTGATGATGAGATGAAGCAAATCACAGATAGTTTTCTGTATTTTGAGCTGGGGCAAGGGTTGCTTTGAAATAAAACATTGCAGGAGGAGCAGTTTGTGGAGAAGAGAATAAATTATGGGAATGTTTAATGGTTAGTTAAGAATATTCCTTGCTGGGACCAGTGGCCCTAGCCTGTGATTCCAGCAAGTTTGAGCCCAGTTTGGAGGCCAGCCTGGACAATTTAGCGACTTAGCAACACTCTGTCTCAAAGTCGAAGCTGAAAAAGTGGCTGGGGATACAGCTCAGAGAGGTCCCAGGCTCAATCCCCAGTAGCAAAACCAAACTAAACAAACAAACCCAAAAACCTTTTCACTTTCTATTTGTGTGTGCCTGTGTGTATATATACAGTACTGGGGATTGAACCCATGGCCTTTGCACTGAGTTGCATCCCTTGCCCCTTTTTTATTTTGTTTTAGATTTTGAGATAGGGTCTCACTCTGGAGTCCAGGGTCTCACTCTGGAGTTCAGGCTGGCCCTGAACTCACTATGTAGCCCAGGCTGACTATGAACTCAGGGGAATCCTCATGCCTCAGCCTCCTGATGGCGGAGATTACAGGTGTGCACCACTATACCTGGTTTATGTGTTGCTAGGGAGTTCAACCTAGAGCCTTGCACTTGCTCCATTTTTATTTTTGTTTTTGTGTTACTGGCCTTCACATTAAGTTGCATCCTTAGCCCATTTTTATTTATATTTTTCTTAAATATTGGTCTCACAAAATTGCTAAATGTTAGCTCATGCTGGGCTCCAACTTGTGAGTCTCCTGCCTCTGCCTCCCGGAGTGCTGGGATTATTAACCTGTGCCACTAGGCTGAGTGTAGCCTTTTTTTTTTTTTTTTTTTTTTTTTTTTTTTTTTTTTTTTTTTTTTTTTTTTTTTTTTTGTGGTTTGAGACAGTTTCTTGCTAACTTGATGAATTGCCCAGGCTGAGCTTAACTTGTAAAACTCCCTCAGCCTCTGAAACTGCTGAGGTCACAGGCCTGTGCCACCAGGCCATGCTCCTTTTTGTTTTTAATTTTGAGACAGTCTCACTAAGTTGCCCTAGCTGGGCTCCAACTTGAAATCCTCCCACTTCAGCCTGTCAAGGTTTTGGAATTGCCAACATGTGCCACCAAGCCTGCTTATGACTTGTTTTAGTACTTTTATTTATTTCTGAGACGGGGTCGCTCTCTGTAGTCTGTGCTCGTCCTGAACTCAGTACGTAGCCCCAGCTGGCCTTAAACTAGCAGCAATCTTCCTGGCTCAGCCTTCCTAGTGCTGGCATTACGGATATGCCATTTCTATAGTGCTGGGAAATCGAACTCAGGCCTTGCACTTGCTAGACAAGCACTAACTGCGGTGCTGTTCCTCCAATTCCTTGACAGGTGATTTTAAACATGAACAAAAGTAGTGACAGAAGTGTAATAAACTCCATGTTCTGTCATGATTTTTAGCATTTGCCGTTCCTTTTCATCTCTTCTTTAACTGTTGTAAAGAAGATATTGTGGAACATTTCTGAATAAATCCCAGACATTTTATCATTCAGTTGAGGACTTTCCCTTCTTCTGTTTCTGGGGATGGAACCCAAGGCCTTCACACTAAGCTGTATATCCCCAGCTCATTGTTTGGTTTTGATTTTGAGACAGGGTCTTGCTAATTTGCCCAGTCTGAGCTTGAACTTTTGATCCTCCTGTCTCAGCCTCCCAAAGTGAAGACTTCTGTCTCCATCTGTCCTTCAAATTTTGTGAGTTTGTACTCAAAAACCTTTGTTGTTTAATTCCAATACAGTATACGTTTACTCTGGAGAGTTTGTAAATAGAGAAAAACTTAAGGTAAAAAAATCTGCAATCCAGGGGCTGGAGGAAGAGCTCAGCAGTTAAACACTTGCCTAGCAAGCTCAAGGCCCTGGGTTGATTCCCTAGCACCACATAAACTGGGTAGGGTTGCACAGGCCTGTAATCCCAGCTCTTGGAGGCTGAGGCAGGAGGATTGCTGTGTGTTTGAGGCCAGCCTGGACTGTATAGTGAGTCCAGGACCAGCCTGGACTGCACAGGGAGACCCTGTCTGAAAAAAAAAAAAACTATAATCCAATAACTATTGTCAGTATGACTATGCTGTATTTATAGTGTTTTGTTTTGTTTTGTTTTGTTTTGGAGAAGTGTCTCACTTTGTAGTCCAGGCTCCTTTTAAACTAACTATGTAGCCCAGGCTGGCCTCATACTCGTGACAGTCCTCTTGCTTCAGCCTTTCAAGTGCTGGGATTATAGGCATGTACCACCATACCTGGTTAATTTTACGTGGTTGGGGGATTGAAACCAGGGCCTTGTATGTGCCAGGCCAACTTTTAACCACTGAGCTATTCCCTCACCTGTAGTTACAGCTTTGTGTCTTGTTTTCTTTGCTTGCACTTTAAGTTTTCAAAGACATTTTACAGATACGTCATAAAAACACTATAATGTGTGTTGTGTGTACATATATATATTATTGGGAATTCAGACTTTTATTTTTTAATATGTATTTATTTTTAGTACTGTGGTTTGAACACAGGCCTTCTGTAATGTTACCACCAAGCTATCTCCCCACATCACGGATTTTTAACTTTTAAAATGTTTTTGTTGGTCTGACTGTTCATTTTTTTCTTTCTCAGTGTTTGTACTGGGGATTGAACCCAGGGTCTTGAGCATGCCAGGCAAGTGCTTTTTTTTTGAGACAGGGTCTCACTCTGTAGTCTAGGCTGGTCCTAACCTCATTATGTAGCCCAGACTAGCCTTGGACTCACGGCAATCCTCCTGCCTCAGCCTTCTGAGTGCTGGGATACAGGTGTGCGTCACTGTGCCCAGCTTATATAGTGCTGGGGAATCAAACTCAAGCCTCTGTGCCATTCCTCCAGCCCCTACTATACATTTCTTAGAGCCATTTTCTACATTTGAGGAACTCAGACCAAATGTTGAGTCAGATTAGATTTGATCATAACAAAATGATTATTTTGTGAAAATAATTTGTTGAAGGAACATAAATGAGAAACTTGAGCTGTGAGCATACTTTAAAGAAATAACTGATTTTTTTCAATGTCAAATTGTATTTTTTGCCTTGCAACTGAAATTGCTTTCTGAAATTTAACTACGTTACCTTTTTTTTTTTTTTTTTTTTTTTTTTTTTTTTTTTTTTTTTTTTTTTTTTTGAGGCCATGTTTCAATGTTGAAGCCAGTCCTGAAATCACTGTGTTGTCCAGGCTGGCCTTTTAGCTCATGGTAATCCTCCTGCCTCAGCCTCCTGAGTGCTAAGATTACAGGTGTACAACACTATGCCCAGCTAATGTGGTGTTGGTAATCAAACCCAGGGCCTTACTGCTTGCTAGGTAAGCACTTTTAACTGAATTGTGTTCCCAGCCCCTGAAACTTAAATACTACGTTGTTATAAAAGATAAACTATTCCTTATCTTGATCATCAGATAATTACATTGTCTGACTTAGAATGTGATTACATTAATGCTAGATCATGTTGCTCAAAATTAAACAAGGTAAGACATTTCTTTGCTTACTTTTTTTTTTTTTTGAAACAGGGTCTCACTTAATAGCCCAGACTGTTCCTGAACTCATTGCTGTACCCCAGGCTGGCCTTGGACTCAGGACAGTCCACCCGCCTCAGCCTAGTGCTGGAATTACAGGCATGTGCCACCATGCCCAGCTTTTATGTGGTGCTAGGAATTGAACTCAGGGCCTTGAATTTGCAAATCAAGTGCTTTAACCACTATGCCATTCCTCTAGCCCTCTTTGCTTAGTTTCTAGCCAGTAAAGTCACTTCCAAGTTAACATAGATAATTAGCATATATGTCTTTATTGTATTTTATTTCTGTTTTCTTTTTTTCTTTTTCTTTTTCTTTTTTTTTTTTTTTTTTTGAGACAGGGTCTCACTCTATGGTCCAAGCTGGTCCTGAACTCTCTGAGTAGCCCACGCTGACCTTGGATTCACAAGAATCCATTTGCCCCAGCCTCCTGAGTGCTAGGATAACAGTTGTGTACCACACATGGTGACTGTCTTACAGAGTGAAGGAAGGCCTTATTTATGGAGCTTGTGGAGAAATAAGCTTAGTGAATAGATTGTTTTATGGCCATTTTGCCGTTACTCTTCATGCAGAGCTGCCTGGCAGGGAAGCCACTTGTTCCTGGCTCACTTTATGAAACAAGCAGGGAGAAACACTTTCTGGATGAAAACTCCTGTGCAGACACAGTACTGAGAGGTGCGTTCAGCCTGACCTGAGCACCATTCCCCGTGCCTTCTCACCATCAGCCGACCTTGGCTTCTCTTGTCTGTGAGAAAAAATAGTTGTATTCTGTATGGGAAAGTCTATGGAAAGTTTAATTTTCTAGTTACCTATATTTCTCTATCTTTTAAAAAAAATCAAATGGATTACTAAATATTTTAGATGCTTTGTGGAGTTCTTTCTTTTTCTTTTGCGGTACTAGAGATTGAACACTGGGCCTTTGCTCTGAGCTACATCCCTGTGCCTTTTTAGTCTTTGAGAGGGTGTCTCACTAAGTTGCCTAATTACCCAGGCCGGGCTCAAACTTGCAAGTCTACTGCCTCAGCCTCCCCACATACTGAGATTACAGACCTGTGCCACAGCCCCCACTTGCAGTGTTTCTTTCATAAGAGTAAGATCTGCATACAAAGAAGGGATTACCTGTGTTTTTCTACTGAGAAAATTGTTCTTGGATTTGAAGTTGTGATTTTTTTTCCCATGCCTTCAGTGATGGGTATTAAAGCTAGGCTCTTATGAGCTGCATCCCACTCCTTTTTTGTTATATATATTTTCTCTTTTTTTGTTACAAGGTCTCACTAAATTGTCCAGTCTGGGCTCAAAATTGTGATCTTCCTGCCTCAACCTCCTGGAGTACAGGAATTACAGATGTGTACCACCATGTTCCATCTTTTAGTAGATTTTAAAAATATTTTTATTTTTATGAAAGTCACATGTGAATACAGCCTCAGTGCATTACAGAGATTTCATTGGGTAATAGCAGACTTGTCCTGGCTCCTGAGAGTGCATGGTGATAATTTTCTTCCTAAACGGGGCGTAGTAGAACGCACCAGTAATCCCAGCAGTCCAGAGACTAAGGCAGGAGGAGGGTTGCTGTGAGTTCAAAGCCAGTCTGGGCTATGGAGTGGCTCCCGGACCACCCTAGACTACATAGTGAGACTGTCTCACAATTTTTTTCTTTCATTTTTATAGGGGTAGCTTTGCCGTTGACCTTTGCCTTTTCTCCTTTACCTTGGCCTGCTGTTAGTTGAGCTCCAAAATTGCTCTGGGAATTGAGTGGTTTTTTGTCTGAGTCCAGCCTGGTCCTGAACTCACTTGTAGCCTAAGCTGGCTTTGAGCTGTCAGTAGTCCTTTGTCTCTGCCTCTGAGGTACTGTAGCTCAGACTGGCTCGAACACATGGCAGGAGGGCAATCCTCCTACCCCCATCTCCTGAGTGCTGGGATTACAGGTGTGTACCACCACGCCCAGTTTATGTGATGCTGGGGCATCAAATCCAGAGCCTTGGCTTGTTGGGCAAGTGCTGTAATTGCTAAGCTATACCCCCAGCCTGGGAATTGAGTTTTTGAACTGTTTCATGTTGGGAAATATCTTCTTCATACACTCGATAAATGATTCATATGAGCTTAGGGCTCTAGGTTTGAAAAGATTTTTCTTTCAGAGTTTTAGAGTCATTACCTGGTGGTCTTGGTCTTCTGACTAACAGTGTTGTTCAAGTTGGGAGTCTGATACCGTTTTAAATTTTTCAATCCTTTTTTTTTTGGTGAAGCTAGAGATTGATCCCTGGGCAGCTGTGCCTCTCACATGCCAGGCCCAAGCTCTGCTGCCAAGCTTTGCCGCTTTGCCCCATCCCTCTGGTCCTTTTTTCCCCCCATGGTCTCTATGGAAACTTTAGAATCTTTATCTTTGAAGATTTGCAGCGCTGTTTCTTTGGGTACCTTGGTTCAGGTCTTGTCCAGAGCATAGATTGAAGCATCTGTAGACTCTTGAGTATGGGATGTTTCTCCTCTGGTGCTGGCCACTTGCACGCTAAGCTTATGTTCCGCTATCTGGCTCTACTCATGGTCTGTCTTGTACTCTTTGGTAATATCTTCCTTTCTCTTTTTCTGTTTTTTGTCCTACAACTTCCATTAACTAGATAATTGATCTGTGAGTTCTTTTTTATTTTTTCCAAATCTTATGATTTTCTCTGCTGTATTCTATATTTTATAATACAGATATAAATTTTTTAATTGAGGCTTTTATTCTCTTGGTTTATGGCTTTGTGTGTCTGTCTGTCTGTCCGTCTGTCTAGGGAGCAAGGTCAAGGCCTTCACACTGAGCTTTTTCCTCAGATCATTTTCTACTGATTTTTGATTTTGAGACAGAGTCTCACTAAGTCACTCAGTTCTCCAGACTATGCGCAAACTTGTAATCCTCCTGCCTCAGAGTGCTAGGGTTACACACCTGAGCCCCTGGGCTCAGGTCTTTTGCCTTCTGTTGGACTCACTTAGTTCTGAGAATACTGATGTGCTTTTGTTTTGAAATTTTCTTTCTATGTTGTACCTGTTTCCAGTTACTTTCCCCCATCTATACACTTAGCACTTTCATTTTTGGAGGCTTTCCCCGTATTTGTGATACATGGCTATTTGTAGTTAAGGGCAGAGCACTAATGTGCTAACTGAAAGCTCATAAAGTAGTTTGTGCTGTTGACTGACTGCTAAACCTCATTGTCTGGTAATTGGTGCCTACATGGACTTTTGTTGGGTTACCTGAAATGCCAGTTTTCTCGTAGGTATTTTTTTCTTGTATCATTAAATTACTTCAAAGAAAGAATCTGTCAGTCTTTCCCTTTTTCTTTTCTCACTTTTCATTTTATTGTTTAGTAAGTTTTTATATCACTTTGGTTTTGTGTTGTTTTCCTTCTTCTGGAGAAGGGAAATGTTTTAAGATTGATGTTCTGACATTTAAGGCTGAGCCCAGTGACACAGGCTGTATTGCTAGCACTCTGGGGAGGCAGCAAGACCTCAAAGTGTGAGCCCATCTCAGGCAACTTAGTGACTAAGTGAGACCCTTGAAAATAAATCTGAGAATCAAAAATGAAAATGGGCTGGGAGTGTAGTTCAGTGAGAAGGCCCTGGGCTGCTCTCCAATACCACATGTGCACGCACACACACACGTACACACGCAACACAGATGTGTGTGGATATCAAATATCTCAAATGAGAGTAAGAGACATTAGCATAGGCACTGAAGTAGAAAGTAAGTAGTGCTCTCTTTTTAACTGATTATCATTCACACCTGCTTAATGAGTCAGGCTCAGCCTTTGCTTAGGATAAGATGAAGTTGAAACTTAAGTGGTAGATGAACTTGCATGAGGTAAGTGGTTACAGGAATAGGCAAATCTGGGACACCTGAGTCAAATAAATTTGAAACAGTAGTTTACAAATGCCATACATTATTTGACTTAGGGTTGAGTAACATGCCTAGTTAGCCAGGTCTGTTAGTGCAGATCTGTGATTCCAGGCACTCTGGGAGGCTGAGGCAGGAGGATCACAAGTGTGAGCCCAGCCTGGGCAACCTAGTGACCTAGTGAGACTCTGTCTCAAAATCAGAACTAATATATGGGCTGGGTTGCAGCTCAGTGTTGAGGTCATGGGCTGGATCCTCTGTACGTACGCACCCATGCACACACTTGGAGAAGCGGACTGGTGAGCTCTGACGCTCTTTTCCCTTGCAGTGGGTGGTCCCCGAGTTGATCAGCCATGCTGTCGTCACTGTCCTAATGCTCGTGTCCCTGCACTGGTTCATCTTCCTCCTCAACTTACCTGTTGCCACTTGGAACACATATCGGTGAGTAAAGGTTGCTTGTTGCTTTGTGATGGGGCAGTTAGAAATGATTTGTAACACAATAGTCTTTACCAAAATATGTGCCAGTTTTGTGTTGTGCTTGCTTGCTCTTTGATACAGGCCTTGATCTGCAGTCTAGGTTGATAAATAATGGATAGCCAAGTGCTTTATAAAGTTAGGGCAGATTTTTGTTTGCTGTGCTATATTAGGCAAGTGGTAGAAATACAAGTTTACATGGGCCAGTTTATAAAATCTGTAATGTTTAGTTGTGTCTAAAGACTTGAGATGATTTGTCATCATCTTGAATATCATTTTCTTTGAAGCTTTGAAGAACAGTCAGAAGCCTGTGAATAAGCGAATAAGCATCTATCTTTCTATCTGAAGGGTGTTTTTTTTTTTCTTTTTGAGAAAGAGTCTTACTGTGTAGTTGGGGTTGGCCTTGAACTCATTGTGTAGCCCAGTCTGGCCTCATACTTGAGGGGATCCTCCTGCCTCAGCCTCCCAATTACTGGGATTATAGGCATATACTACCGTGCTCACCTATACTTGAAGTCTGTTTATTTATTGTGGTACTAGAGATTGAGCCCGAGACCTTTACACTGTGCTACATCCCCAGCCCATTTTTTATTTTTAATTTTGAGACAGGGTCTCAGTCACTGAGTTGCCCAGACGGGGCTTAAACTTGTGATCTTCCTGCCTCAGCCTTCCAGAGTGCTAGGATTACAGGTCTTCTCCACCAGGCCTGCCACCTGAAGTTCTTAATTAGAATGGATTGTAATTTAAATAATCAAAATTCCATTTTAAAGCCTGAAAAATTAGGCCACTCAATTTTTGACTTAGTAAATTTAGAAAGTTTTCTCAGAAACAGTATCATGGAGACACTGGCTAGTCTGATTTTCATTTCATTTCATTTATTGTTGTTTTTGGCTTTGGTTTTTGAGACTGAGTCTTACTCTGTAGTCTAGGTTGTTCTCAGACTCACTATGTAGCCCAGCCTGGCCTCGAACTCATGACAGTCCTCCTCCCTCAGTCTCCTGAGTGCTGGGATTACAGAATTGTGCCACCACATCCAGTTTATGTGGTGCTGAGGAACTAAACTCAGGGCCTGGGCTTTACTAGACAAGTGCTTTAACTGCTGAGCTACACCTGCAGTCCTTTTGGTCTGATTTTACTCCTGAATTTGTGGTACAGAGCATATTTTCTCAGGAAGAGCCGTGGAATAACCAAGACAAACCTGGAATTGTTTTTAGTTAATAGGCTGCTACGTTACTATGTTTTTAGGTTTTATTTTCATTTTGGTTGTATTGAGCCTTTTTTGGTTAAAGCTATTCATTGACTGATCCTTAGCATGATGATAGAAAGTGGGGGCTGTGGAGGCAGAAGGGGGGCGTGGGAGGTGAGGGGAGGTGTGGGCAGGCGAGAGGAGGGGTGGGCAGGAACAGTTGAGGGGAGTGTGAGCAGCTACCACAGGCAGCTGAGGGAATCCGTTACAGAAGCAGCGACTGGGTACTTCGTGGCCTCTGGGCCTCCTTTTCGGGGAAGATACCTGAACAGAATTGTTTTCTTGTGGGTGTCTCCTGCTCTTTAGTCAGGCCACAGCCCAGCCCCAGTTGGAGCCAATGATGGGAAAGAACCCCATACCCTGCAGTGGGGGGCCTTGCATATGGGCTTTGTGCAGCCAGATTTCCCTGTCCCTCTAAGCGACAGATGGTAGGGACTGAAAGCTCTGGTACTGTGGGTGTAAGTGGAGTCCCTGACCATGCCACCACCCCTCTCTCTAGGAGTGAAACAGCATAAGATGAGCCAGCTTTGGTTCATCTCTGGATAATATAGACTTGGGGGTCACACTGACTCCTGTTATACTGATGGAAAGACACAGATCACCTGTGTTTCTCATCCCATAATTGCAGCAACAGTTTAACTGAGTGCTGGTTACAGGCTCTCTTCCTGTTTAAAAGGTTAAAAGAAAATAAGCACATTCAAACCACTCTGTGCTTGCCTTTGGGGCTACTGCCAGAGCTGATGAACCAGGCTCTGTCCAAAGGAAAAGAGGCTAACACTGAATAATGCTGTCTCTTGTTAGGCTCAGGGCTGTACTCAGGCAGCTGTCTGTGAGATGGTCAGGAGTGAGTGAGGATGCTGAGGGCTTTGTAGGCTGGGAAGGGAGCAGATTATGGAGGAGGTTCTAAGGAGCGGAGGTGAGCAGAGCCCTATGATGGTGAGGTCTGACCAGATGAGTGGGGAGGAATTCCTCCTGCTGGGGCAGAGCAAGGGGCAGGACTTGCATAGTCTACAGGCACTTACAGCGTCCGCTGGACTGAGAGGGTTGTATTTGTAGGGAGTAGTAATAGACTAACTGGAAAAATTGGGGACGATGCAGGTCTTTGAAGCTTGAAGGTTGGTCCAAGGCGTTTATGCCTACTGGTGGCATAAGACTCACCATGAGTGTGCTGTCAGCCTATTTTTAGAATATTTGTAGGTGAATGCAGCTGTCATCATGGTGTCTTAGCATAGTTTCTTCATCCCCCAAAGAAGCCCCAGCCCCGTTAGTTGCTGCTGCTCTGTCCCTTCCCTGCCACCGCCCTGGACCGCTGACCCTCACTCTCCGCAGGTTCACCTGTGGCAGGCCCTCACAGCACGTTACGGGGATCAGCATGTGGTGGAGCTTGACAGAAGAGCAGAGGTGGCCACGACCCGGGTCAGGCCAGGTCATGCAGCCTGGGTGCTCACACTCACTCCTTCCCTCCAAGTACCCAGCTCCTTCAGATTACCAGTGAGACCCGGATAGAATCTGTTTGGCTTTGGAGCCTCCCCTTGGATGTCTGTAGTGGGAAAGAGCTGTAGGGTTGTGTGTTTTGTAGTTTTCTACAGAAGAGAGGTGCCAAGGTCCTAGGGTGAGGCAGCGTTCTAGAGTGTTAGTGTATTTGTCTCTCAGAACAGACATTGTAGTGACATCAAACAGTGCAGGAACTTCACAGTAAGGCTCGGGGCTTGCTCAGGATGTCATCGTATTACTCTATCTGCAGTTGGCCTGAACTGAATCTGCTCCCATTAAGCCTACTTACATATAAAGCTTATTTTGCAGTATTTATGCAACTGATTTGGTTTTCCTCTTGACGTGTGCCCCAGGTTCATTATGGTGCCAAGTGGCAACATGGGTGTGTTTGACCCAACAGAAATACACAACCGAGGGCAGCTGAAGTCACACATGAAAGAAGCCATGATCAAGCTGGGATTCCACTTGCTGTGTTTCTTCATGTATCTTTACAGGTGAGTGAGGACCCACTGGTGTTGTCCTGGAGGTCTGGTCTACCCTTGCTGCAGGGAGGGGCTGCTGCTCTCAAGGGTTAAATGCTGACATTGCAAAATGTTGGGGCTTAGGGATTATGTCCATTTCCCTCTTTTTTTGAGACAGGTTCTTGCTCTGTACCCCATTACTGGTCCTGAACTCACTATGAATGCCAGGCAAGCCTTGGACTGGGCAATCCTCCTGCCTCAGCCTCCCAATTAGTGGGATTACAGGCGTGTGCCACCATGCCCAGATTTATGTGGTACCGAGGAATCGAACTGAGGGCCTTGCACTTTCTAGGCAAGTGCTTTAACCGTGGTGCCATTCCTCCAGCCCTTTATGTCCATTTCTTGTGACTGTAGATTTTTGGATTTCCCACTGACTCAGCATTTTGTCCAGCCTGCAGTAGACTATCCTGTGATCTTCTGGTTAGTCTTTAACTGTTGAGGACCTATCCACACACATAAGAGCCTTTGCTCTTCTTTTCTGGCCCTGAGGCGTAGCTGAGCTGTGAGGTTTTGCTGCCTGTGGTAACATTACTTATGTGCACCATAGGGTCTCTGGGGATCCTGCTACTGGCAGTAATTCTCAGTGTAGATGTAAATTGAGTGACCTTTCCTAGCAGGAGGGAATTCAGTGTAAATGCTGGCTCTTTACCATCCTCTAATCTGTTGTAAAACCCCAATAGTCTTCAGGTACAAGCCCAGGGGAGGTAAGAGGGATGTAAAGTTGTAACCTTAGCATCTCTCAGAATTAGCAGCTCTACGTTCAGATAGCTAGCCATTTGTACTGTCAGTCATATATGGTGTTTCTGATCAGTTCAGTCATTTGATCTGAGCAGAGCAAGACTCATCCCTGCATAAAAGAAACAGTCGGTGTTGGTGGATGTCATTAACTAAAGAGGTTTTCACAGAGCATTTTTGGCCCAGTGCTGTGTTGCACACAGCAACGACCACGGGTGTCCCAGGGGAATGGCAAAGGGCCCTGCAGCGAAGGCCAGGCTTGGCAGCTGCATTCCTAGGATGTCTCAGGTAACGTGAGAGTGGAAAGGCCAGGACCAAGATCTGGCTCTCATCTCAGGCTAGAATGTCAGCTGGAGCCCACAGGAAGCTGATACAGGCTTTGAAAGGTGCCCACATCTTGTGGGCCATGGCTGCTTCTCCTCAGCATGGTGGCAGGACCAAGGGCTGGTGATGTTGTGTGCAGAGATCTGGCCATGGAAGCAGCTGTTACCCTTGGGATGGCTTTTTGAAACTGTAACCCCACATTAGTTTGGATTATACTCCTCGTTTCTCCCCAGTTACTTAGATTTTAGTGAAAAATGTTAGGGCATTGAGAAGTCCTGGTGCAGACATCCTTTCCTGTAGGCGTAGTCAGTCATCCTGCTCAGATGACTGTTTCTCGGGGATGCCAGTCTGTACAGGAGAGACTCTAGGAAATTCCCACAGAAGGAGTGATAACACAGGTTTCTTCTCTCTGCAGTATGATTCTGGCTTTGATAAATGACTGAAGCTGGAGAGGCTGGGGCTGAAGGTGGCTGCGCAGTGGAGGAGCCAGAGACTTCTTATGCCATCCTTAGAACCATCACCATAGCAGTATATATTTTCGTCTTTAAACAAAAAACTATTTTTGCTGTATTTTTACCATATAAAGTATTTAAAAAAACATGAATTGAGTTTTTATAGATTTCTGGTTCTCAACTTTAGCCAGAGCCCTATCCTGGGAAGGTGTTTTTACCATCTTGTCTGCTGAAGGTGGTTGGTTATTCATGTGTACTGTAGGACTGCTCTGCGGTCTGGTGTGACTAAACGTGAGGGACACTCGCTAGGTGAACTGGGCTGTGTTCAGGGCTTAGAGAAGTCAGAAGACAGAACAGCATCACTAACTGGAACAGAGAAGAATAAAGTTAAAGTACTCTTTTTGCCTGTATTTGGTTACTTTGTCCATTAACACAGGTTAAAGATTTATGGTACTGTCAGTGAAATTTCACCACAAAATGTTAACACGACATTTGACATTATGTATGTTTCTTTGCAGAATGTGTGAAATCTAATAAGCCGCTTGCCCCCAGGTACAGTATAATTCCTGTTATAGAAAGAAATGATTTAAGAGCCAAAGTGTTACCAAGAGCTTTCATTTAAAAGCTACTGCTGCTACTGTCACTCCAAACACACGTAACCCCCAGCTCCTGCCACTGGGCTCAGGTGGGTGTTGGCACTACCCCATTTGTATTGGATCTGTTCAATATGTGTGCTAGCAGGCATGGACAGGGGACTGGTAGGAGACCTTGCTCTGCAAAGGAGAAGCAGGAAGTCATTGTCAGTGAACTTGAGCCTGTGTGTATTCTGCTTGTGCTGAGTCAACTTTAGCCCTTCAGTCCTGCAGTAGCCACTTTTGTGAACTAGGAGAATAATATACCCGATTTTCATGCACCCACGATTATTGTTTTTTAAAAGATAATTGAGCCCAGGACTTTAGCATTTAGCTATATCACCAGCACGTGTTTGTATCTGATTTCAAGACAGGATCTTACTGAGCAGTGCAGTTGCCTGCCTGGGTTGGAACCTAATCATCCTTTTGCTTCAGCCTTCTAGTGTGCTGGGATGACAGGCCTGCTCCTGCATCTGGCCACCAGTCCCTTGGAGCTCACATCAGCCAGTCTGGCTCCCTCTTGACTGTTGGCTGCACCTGCGGGGAGTCTGGCAATCTCTTCAGTCCTGCCTGGTGCTTTGGTGTTGCCATCTTCAGCACTGGCCTGCCTCTGTTGTTGAACCCAAAGTGGGTACTGACCTGGGAGAACTGGGTAGCTGAACACGGTGTGTGATCCTCAAACTGATAAGTGTCCCAGGTCCTTTATGCCCCAGATTAGGTCTAGCTCTGGCAGAAGCAAGAGAGCCACGGAGCTAAATTCTCTGTAGAGACTGACCATGGGGTCAGAGTGGGAGAAGTGCCCTGTAGACTCATGAGAAGAGGGATGTCACAGTGGGGCCTTGGTCCTAGGCTTCCTGTGGGTTTGCAGACACTCCCATGGTTTTTATTTCAGAAAGGCACAGGGCCAGATGCTGTTACTTGGCTTCCATCTTTTTTTGAGACCTTTCCCTTCTGTGACACCTGTTTACAGAACCATTCCTCCCAGACGTCCCCATGCCTCAGTGTGCTGCTCAGCATTGGAAAGCAGTAGGACTGGTGAGGAAGTTGGTCCTTGCCAGGATCAAGAGACAAGCCACCTGTAGTCAGAGGCAGAGGACTTCAGGTCAAATGGTTTGGTTATGTGTGTACTCACGTGTTTGTGGGGGGTGGTGATGAACAGTTCAGATTGAGTGCACATGTTCCGTGTATGTGGTGTGGTGGTATGGAGGACTGAGCCCAAGCAGAGGACTTTGGGTCAGATGGATGTATGTTGATATGGAGGAATGATAAGCCCAGGCGTGGGCTTGAACTTGGTACCTTGTTCTCCTAGACTGGAGTTATAGGCCTGTGCTGCTGGCCTGGGGTGACATCTTTATCTTAAAGGCCTTGACTGCTGGGTCTAAGAGGCTTAAGTGTCTGGAGTTATGATGTCTAGTTACTGCTGTTCCCTTACTGTCCTCTGCCAGTCCTCCTGAAGACAGTGTTCAGGTCACCAAGTTCAGGTCACCAAGTTCAGGTCACCAAGTACAGGCCACTGTGGGTGCTCCTGGATGTGCTGGGTCATCTTCCCCCACTTTCCATCCTTCCATGGGGTGACAGACAGCAGGTGCAGTTGCCAGTCCCTGGAGCTTGAGCTGAGCACCGAGGAAGCACGCTCCAGCATGCCATCCTCCATCCTCTGCTGCCTGTCTCTGCCTGCCACGTGGGACAGGTCTGCGAGGCAGGCTCCTCCTTCATCTGGCCTTTCTATGAAGCTGGAACCCAGAGCTCCCTAAAGCTTTCTCCAGACTCCCACCTTCCACCTGGTATCACAGCATGATCTGGACTGTGCCCTTGGAGGGCAGGTTCTACTTCTGTGTCTTCCTTCCGCTCCTGGCACCTAAGAGCACCTTGTGCCCAGAAATGAAAAATGAAACAACCTGTCTAACTCACATTCCCAGCATTTTTGATGTTGAGACAGGGCCTTGCTACCTCAATAAATGGTAGGCTGGGCTCAAACTTGTAACCCTCCTGTCTCACCCTCTCAAAGAACTAGAATTACAGACATGTGCAACTGGGCCCAGTAAGAATCAGGTTTTAAAATAGAACTCTATAAACTCTTAAGGGTCCATTAAGAATCAGGTTTTAAAATAGAACTCTATTTAAGACTTTGAAAACTTTTGAACTTGGTGCTGGAATTTGGCATGAGGCTTCAGGTGCGGGGCTCTAATCTGACTAAATCAGTGAATATACCATTGAAGTACAGCTGTATTTCAAGGAAGTAGAAAAAAAATCCCACCTCTGCCTGGCAGAGATGGCTGGGAGCCTCCCAGGAGCGTAAGGCACAGGAAACACTGCATTGCTGCTGGTGGGGTGAGATTTTAGGTGACCTGCCCATGGTTAACTGCTACACACTTAATTTCTACACTTTGAACCCTTCTATTGTACAGAATCCTCCCGACACATAAAAATCATGAAGCTTACGTAACTCACCCTGGCAGGGGAACTGGCTTTCTTTCCCTCTGGTCATCAATACAAATAGGTACCACCGGTTTGTATACACTCAATAGTCTTTCAAAGGGAAGTCCCGGAAGAACCACTAACAAGTTCAAGGAAATCTCTACCTACCTGATTGAATTATGAAATGGATTTCATTTCAAACTGGTGATGTCTAAAGTTCAGAGGCAGTGGTATTTTTGGACAAAATGAGACATGAAATTCCTTGAAGATGCGATGTTCCTAATACATTCTACACTGTACATGGTGGCAAGGTGGCCCTCCAGCAGATGCCCCAGGAAACTCTGCCCAGCTTCCCTGGAGACATTTAGAGGCCCTAGGCAAACAGATGAGGTTGGGGCAGGGGTGCCAGGCTGACCCAGTGAACACAGTGCATACTTGGAGATGGAGTACACCAAAGATTACTTCATTCTGTTTATTGGATTGAATGACTAAGTGCTGGGCACTGACATGGAAAAGTCTTATTAAAAAATTCCAGTAAAGCAGATCAAAGTTAGTATAGTTTCAACTGAATAAAAATTGTAAAGACATTTAATATACCACATATAAAATAAAAAGTCAACAAAAGGGTGTTTGGTAAATGATTAGTAACAAGTGAAAATGATATCAGACACCTTAAGTTTTTATACTTTTAATGAAATAAAGCAAAGAAATTTAAACTACTAAATATAATCTGAGAGGCAGTTAAAAAAAAAAACAACCTCCCAAAATTTTAAGAACACAATCCTTGAATACATTTAATCAGTCCATAGCAAATAGTTATTACATACCAAAAGCTCTAAGTGTTAACTAGCTCCACCACAATGCTGTGTAAATCTTGACAATTTAGGAACCTTAAGGTCAACACTCAACACCCTTCTCTTGATCTCTACAGCTTGGTTTTTAAGTACATTCTTCTGTGAGCTCTCCCTATACACTTGTTTTCCATCAGTGCCTAAAAATGTTAGGATTCAGTTCTAGCACATTGACCCCGACAGTGGAAATGTTTCAAGTTAAAGATGGGGACAGTTTCAGTTTTATAAAAATGTTAACAAACTCGGGGGGTACCATACATGTGCAAAAAACTTAAGAGGAACAAGAACCCAGAACAGCTGTTTCCAGGGGTTTTCATAAATCAAGTACTCTTGCATGCACACACACACACACACACTTTTACACTATGAGCTTTG
This sequence comes from Ctenodactylus gundi, assembly GCA_004027205.1. Taxonomy (NCBI): domain Eukaryota; kingdom Metazoa; phylum Chordata; class Mammalia; order Rodentia; family Ctenodactylidae; genus Ctenodactylus; species Ctenodactylus gundi. Next base: position 90,550 of record PVKB01001461.1, read on the forward strand.
TTCTATCTGGACTATCTTGATTAAGTAGACAGGGGAAAGGTCTTTTACAATTTTTACTTTTTAATTATAGGGCAGCTACTTTAACAAGAGCTTAACACTGAAAAATTTCAATTAAGTTCACCCTGATTTTAGAAAGTGTTTTTAGTATAAATGCAAATTTACCTCTTCAAGTTACCAGTGTGTATGAAACTGGATTGGGTTTCTCTCAGGTTTAAATAAGGTTTTGGATAGCAACCCAAAAGGACAATAGCGAAAAATCTAAATAGGAAAAATTAAATCAAAATATGGATCCACTTCGGAGATGGAACAAAGGATATTAAGACAAATGTCTTCTTTCCTCTCAAAAGCAGCCACTCTTCTGCTGAGAGAAAGTAGAAAGGCAGGGAGCCAGGGTGAGGGCTCGTGTGCAGGAACCAACATCCTAAAAGAGAGAACGCCAGGCGGGGAAGGGTAGGAAGAAGGGGTTTCTATTAATGCCACAGATGCCAGCCAAGGCAGAACACTCCTAGTAATAAAACTCACCCAACAACTGCTTGTGGTCAGACTAAGAAAATATTGGCAAAACTTTCTTCCCCTCCTTCCAATTAAAATATTTTATGATTGAAGTTAGGGACCCCCTTTTTGTTCTCCCACCCAATCAAATGCCAATGTGTGGGGACATTTGCAAGTAAAATCTTCAGTTGAAACTACTTACCTGAATTAATAGAGCACACTTATGAGGCCAATAAGAGCAACAGAAATACACCTGGCACGATACCGATGAGCACAAAACCCAGGCAAGATGTTGCCCTCCCCCCTCCCACTGCACTGTGATCCCCAATCCAACACTTAACTGTTATAGTCAATTATTCTGAGGAAAGACAACGCTTAATTTCATTCTTGCTCTAGCCCTTAATCAGTACATAACAAAAACATTTTTAAGCACATGGAAATGAGCCTACTAACCTGATTTTTTAGATCCAAAAAACTCTCCACTCTGTTTTAATCTATATGCAAAAAGTATTGGTACTTTTCAGTTTATACACTAGTAGGTTGTGGCTGGCTTGACAGTATTCTCTCTCTCTCAAACCTACTACACAGAGCCTATGGTATTACCAGAAGTTTTTAATTAATAGCTATGGATTAGAAAACTCTGCCTCTGGAGGCGTACACCATAAAATCCTACGTTTCCTCTCCAGCTTCTCCACCTTTCTAGTAGTTGTGCATGTCAAGCATGACAGAAGTTACAGCAAATTGGCACAACAAAGTACCAGTGCATACAGGAAGCCCCCAGTTGAGACAGACTTGGGAAGGGAACTCACCTACGCTGTGCTACAGAGCCTCTGCAGTCCTTACGCCACGTGGCATGAGCTGTGTTCTTGCGAAAGGGGCCCTGCTTACTCTACTCCTTTAAAATGTTTTCAACTGTCCTTGAAAAAAACTGCAAATCCTCAGCTCTAGGGTTGGCTGGGTGCAACACAGCAGACTCAGCTTCCACACACGGCAGAGGTGCACCACACACCCAGCACCATCTATGGCACACAAGGCAGAGGTTCCGCCCATCGTGCTGGTGGGATGGGATATCCTAAGGGCTTCAGGCATCGTGCCTCCCTGCTAACATCAAAGGCTAACTGTTCTGAGGTAAACAGAAGGTGCCACTTGGCTATACACTGTTATCAATGAAGACTTTTATTCAAGCTTAAAGTAAAAATCTGTGTCAAGAAAAATTAAGTACCAGAGAAAACGGTAACATATTTTAACTCAGAGTATCAAAAGAATCGATTCTTTAAGTGGTGGTCTTTGCAAGATGGAAATCAAATCTTTCATATACCAATTTTGATACGATAATCTCACAAATCTGTATTTTCTCTTCTTACAGGCTTTTAGAGAGTGCCCGCTGCTTTAAGGCCAAATGTGTTTTGTTCCTCCTTCTCCCATTCCCTGCCTACCCTCTTCTCTCTGCTGCCACCTCTCCCTGCTACTCGAGGGAAGTTCCTGAATCCAGGCCCTCCTTGTCCTTGTGGGCCCTAAGGGGTCCAGTCATGGAAATGATAAATTACAGACTTGCCTAAGCCTACAGGGGAACTTAGCACAAGATTTTTTCTTTACCAGAATTTTACTTTGGGTCTTGTCCACTCTGCTTCCCACCCTCTGTATCCTTTACTGAGAATTAAGGGCTACCAAGGGAGGGAGGGTATGTGGTCTTCAGCTGTTACGGGCTTTAGATGACGACATGTACATCAGGCCTTTGGCTTATTTTTAAATGTGAAATTCTCAATATTAAAAGTCTTTTTCAATGACAGAAACCTTGCCTCAACTAAGAGGCGGCAGAGGGAAAGACTACCCACAGCACCAGTGCAGGAGGCGGCTCAGTATGGCAGCATCTGGAAACTGAGGCAGAATCCTCTTCAAATTCATAGATTCCTATGTAAGTCATCACACTAAGAGCAATTAAGAGAAATGACTGAGGTTCTAATCCCAGTGTGAGAACACCTGTAACCTACTCCCTTCCATAACAGTCTCCATTAGGCTATAAGCCTTCTTGATTTCTACTCCTTTGCTAGACTATACCAAATGACACTCCCAAGCTGAGAACAACTTGGGACAGGCTTTGTTGGAAGCATAAGCCAACTACTTATCTCTTGTGTTGGTACACTTCAACTTTTGTTGGAGTGGTTAATTTCTTCAGCATTGGGTACTGATGTTCCACCAGATATAAAACCAAAGAGGGGCCCTTCCAAGTGCAACTGGACTTCCTGTGTCATGTCCTCCCAGCACTGTCTGCCTGTTGTCTCTTGGGGTGTCCAGAAGACCATCAGTTCCACTGCACATCTAAGTTGTAGAGGAAACTGGTTTTAAGCTGGTTTAAATTCCAAATGTATACAAATGAAGTCACTTTAATCCTATAAATACTTCTTAATTTATTTTTTAAAAAATTGTGCTGTTAACCCTTTTACGGGGCAACAAGCTATGTGAAAAGTACAAAACTTTTTGTCAAATGTCATTTTGAGAGTGCTTTTGACATAGTTCACTGGTTTATCATCTGGATCAGGATATATTGCGCAACGGGCAAGGCTAGAATCCATGAACCAAGCTGCAAAGATCTCAAGCTAAATAAGGCGGAAAGATCTGGAGAAACGAAAGGAAATTCTTTCCTAACCAATGTATACTCTTCAGACTAATGCACTCTTCCTATCAAGCCTTCTAAACTGTTAAATAAAGTTTTCCAAACAAGCATTTAAACTTCATTACACAGAAGAGCAACAAGAATGGTATCCTGCCAGACAAAAGGCAGGAGGGAAAAATATATATATACTGAGTTCAATGGGTAAGCCTGAATGTAGCACAGTTCTTCACAACCGATGGGGGATAATTCGACATGGCGTCCAACAACGTTCTAGACGTGCTTCATCTCAACAGGTTACTATGAAGCAAGGTGTAAATGTTTGGCCCCAATCGGGCTTCAAAAATGGTTCTTTTTTTTTCATGACGAGCATGTCTGTCCAGCTATCAATCATGTTTGTTTGCACCAAATCCCAAGCCATTAAAATACGACTAATTTTAAGTTAAACAGAAGTCGTCTGCTCCAATTCGCCATCAACTATCCATGCTACTGCATTCCTCTGAGTGAAGACAAGACGTGACACACATGGGGAAGGAGGAGGGAGAGAAAAGAAGGTATCAGTTAGAAAGTTTCATCATGATGTCAGAAAATACAGCCACATTCAAATTCCTGCTATAGTCAACATGGAAACCAGTACCAGCCTGCCGGCTGCATCCCAGACTGCTCATGGAGGGGGGAGTATTTGGCTCGCCAAGGCTCCCCAAGGAAAGGGGCTTCCATCATCACAGCAGGGGGTTACAGGTTTCACTAGGAATTGTAGGCTAATTTGTTAGTTGGTAATTCTCCATGGCATGAATGACGTCAATATCCAAGTGGTCCTAGGCACACAGAAGGCTCCCCACTTCTGCTCTACATCGTACTGTAAACTCATGATTACTGAGCACTACAGAGACTCCAGTGAACAGTTACATTAGAATTCTAGTTTTTAACATGGAAATAATTATGCAGAGTAAGAAAATACAGCAGAAAGAGCTGTCAGCACAGAGCAAACTCTAGATTCTAAATATGTACTTAACTCTTTTAGAAATGAGTGTGAAATTCTCCATTCTCACCCCACTCTGTGTCTGGGTATATATTCCAGCTTTAGTGAGGTAAGAGTCACATGCTGCACAGTGTCCACTTAAAAAAGTGCACAGTTCCATGGAGTGCAGTATGCTGTTGGAGTTGCACAACAGCAGCACAATGGCTTTTAGGACATGTCATCACCAGCAGCTGTCACGCATACAGTGCCGCACTTGGCCCTTGATGTGCCTATGATGTGCCTATGTTGACCACTTCCTATGAGTGGAATCACAGCACGTGGTCTCTTCCGTCTGCCATTTTTACTCAGCATGCTCTTTCTGTCAAGGTTTGCCCATCCTCTACAGCCTGTGTCTACACATCCTATTCTACTTTACACACTACTCAACAAACCACTCTATCACTCTCCTGTTACAAAAAGTATTTATAGTTAAGTATCAACTGTGCTATGATGTCTGAATGTTATCTTTAGCTTCACCTGTATTTTTCAGAATTTCTACTCCAGGTCAGTGGTAATGTGCCTGCTTAGCATGTGTGAAGCCTTGATTGAGACCAGCCTGACTACAGAGCAGGACCCTGCCTCAAAAACAAACAAAAAACAAATCAAAACAAAACTAAAAAAGCACAACAGGTCTGGCTGAAGGAATAGCTCAGTAGTTAAAAGGCTTGCCTAGCAGGCTGAAGGCCTGAGTTTGATTTCCTAGCACCACCTAGCTAAGCATGGTGGTGCACGTCTGTAATGCCAGCACTTGGGGAGGCTGAGGCAGGAGGATTGCCGTATGCTCATGGCCAGCCTGGGCTACACCACAGTGAGTTCAGCCTGGACTAGAGCAAAACCCTGTCTCTAAAAAAAAAAAATAAATAAAAATAAAAATAAAAAAGGCACAGAGTGTCAGGGTCACAGCTGTGTATTTGTAAAGACTCTGGCAGGTGTGTCCTACCTGTGATTCACTTGTTTTATTGCCTTTGTTTTTTCTGAATGAAGAAGCACTCTCCTGAGCCACATATAAAATATAAAGTACAATATAGCCAACATATGTTAAGTACTAAAACCTCCTTTTAAATTTTTTTCATCATAATGTTAAAAAACAAAACACCAACAGATGGCAGGCCATAGGCTAGACATGTACAACCAGAGAACGGGCCCTGAAACCTGAAGACGAGACTACCACAGGAGGAAGGCTCCACTTCTGGCCAGCAGAGTGCGCCTGCCCTGCAGCAGCCCTACAGGTGGCCCTTCAGGGCGCTGAGCCAGCACCAGCAGCTCTGAGTCCCTGCTCGGTCCTGGTGGGCCTCTCACCTTTTTTTGACTACATCCTTACAATCTCACCTGGCAGAAAGATGCTGCCAGGCCTGCCGGTTTGTGCCACAAATCAAGGAAAAAGAGCACACATCTTTTCAACCATGACCTCTGCTAACATCCTGAAGTCATCTTCCTCACCAGGATTTACAGGGAACACTGAACATAACTGTTTCTAGGTAAAGTACTTCCTTCTAAGCAAACTGAGCATTTTAATTGTTAGCTGAAAAAAGACCAGTTATTTACAGAAAACATCTCATTCCCACTTTTCTCTAATATTGATACTATGTTCAGCTAAGCTTTGTCCTTAACTGTGGATTCTGGATTCTCTTCATCTCCCAAGTATCTCAAACTCAATGTAACCTCCAGCCCTGAACGTGAAGCTGTGGTGGCACTCAATGAGTTACCGAGCCTGGCTACTCTTCAGTTCCTTACCTTATAAAGAAGAGTCCGACAACCCTTCCCTAGAGGGCACTGGACACTCTTGCACAGTAGTATACACTGGAAAGGGCCTCGCACACTGCTGGGCAGAGGCACAAGGGAATCTAAGTCCTTTTCCCTTATCCAATTAGCATGGCCCATGTTAGCATGCTACCTGGTGTTCATGTGCTTTGGGGTATGTGTATGGATACCAAGGGCTGAACCTAGAGCTCTCTACCACCAAACTACATCTATAGCCCTTTGTTTTTTAACTTTTGAAACAAGATATTGCCTAAGGTTTCCACATAGCACTTAAACATGTAGACCTCCTGCCTCTCCTCCTAGAGTGCTGGATACTCAAGCATGCCTGGCTTCATATGTTTAATATTAAGAGTAAAGTTCGTACTCAAACTCATTAAGCCATCTGAAGGCTTTCAGCCTATGTACGCTAGCTAGTTCTCAGGGATGGGAGGCGCTCTGCACCAGTTTGTAACAGATTTAGGAACAGAAGCAGCACAGCTTTCAGTAAGATCTGGAGAGTGACGGTGTTAAATAGCCAAGCGGACACAAGGAAGGCAATGCGTAGCAACACACCAACACACTCTTCCTCCTTTACTCCCCAGGTGCCTAAGACAACAGACAGTCCCTGACATTTCTTAAACTCCTATGGAGTGTGACAGGGTATATAAAGACAGAAATTAAAATCCCACCCCACACTTCAAATGAATTACTGCTTAAAACCTGTGGCATGTTCCCACAAGGCCATGTATCACATGAGGAAGGCAAAGGACAGTGGCAGCATTACCTTCAATATTCTGGTGGTCTATGAAAGGGGCTGGTCCCCATATCCTAACGGTGCCATCATCTGAGGCGCTGGCCATCATGGATGGGATCTGTGGGTTCCAGCTCACACAGTTCACTGTGCGTGTGTGTCCTGTCAGCTCTGCAATGGGCAATTCACTGCGTTTGTGCCAGATGTAAACCTTGTGATCTGAAGGCAAAGTCAATCAGACAGAAATTAGGGAGCTTTACATAAAGTCTTTATGTACATCTGGTTCATAAAAGAAAACCACACCATGTTATCTGAGATCAGTTTTTCTTTATCCTTTTGGTCAAAACAGAACAGTCAAACACAACATATGAAACATAACAAAAAAATGTTCACCAACATAATCTAGTTCCTTGGCTATCTTATGAGATCAAGTATTTTATGTTTTATTAGTTTATGTGTACATGTGTGTGTGGAGGGGTGGGTACTGAGGATCGACTCCAGGGCCTTCACACTTAGCTACATCTCCAGCCCCATTTTTCTAACTGAACTGTGAAGGAACTCAAGTCTGGCTCAAACCTGCAGTTCTCCTGGCTTCTTGAATATTTTAAAAAGTGATTTATGTATTTTGCTGCTAGAGTGTCTATAATGGTACTACTCAAGAAGTACACATTAAATGGAAGTTTGTAATAATTTGTCATTAGTCAAAAATAAGTATACTAAATTTCAGTACTGCCTAACTTACATATTTTAAACTAGACTGATTTTAGGCACATGCTTGGTTAGAATATGGACACTTTTACAGAATGTAGAACAAGTTCACTCAAAAGGGTACTGCTGAGGACAAGACTTGTTAATTTCAGCTCTTCTAGAATCGTAAGAATTATGAAACTAAGTTATTTTCTATGGCCACTGAAGAAGTATGAAGACATAGTGTTGTCAATTCAGTCCACATATGTAATTAACCTTTAAAACCTTTTGGGTACCACCAATAAGTCAACGGATGAAAGTACAATAATTTAAAATCTTAGCCAAGTCTGGTAGTACAAGCCTATGACAATGGCACTCTGAGAGGCTGAAGCACAAGATCTCAAGTTCAAGCATAGCTTGGGCAACCTGGCAACTTAGTTAGAGCCTATCTCAAAATAAAAATAAAAAATGCGGAAAGGAGGGGTTGAGGGGAGGGATGCAGCTCAGGGGGAAGGTACTGTGCTCAGTCTTAAGTACCAAATGAGTAAAAAAAACCTCAATTTGATTCAGGCACCAAACACATTTGTACACGGTCAAAATAGGAACTACTCATCTGCTACCATTAAGAGCTCAAAATATTCCAAACAAAGGGAAATTAACATATTGAATAACTCCAAGTTTTTAATAACATGAATTTCCTTGGAGATATGACTACCTTCATAAACTGAGAATTACATCATTTTAAACTCATCACTGTCTGTGAACTTACCTTCACTGCCACTAGCAATAAAGTCTTCATTATGGCCTCCAAAACATGAATGAATTGTATAAAATCCTTGTGTAACACCTTGATACTTTCTTACTAAAACTCTGTCTTGCAAATCCCATAAATGAACTCCCTGCAGATAAAAGAAAAGATAAGCATTTATTCAATCTTAGAATTTTAAAAGTAATCTTTGCCTAAACGAATATATTCATTTTCTACTTATACAAAACGTCAACATTCTGATAGAGTTATGGCTGATTCTACATATTTAAAAATCAAATACAGGCAATAAAATTTAAGAATAGAAATATTTAATATATTTAATTAAAATTAAAAAGTTTGTATTAAGCTACATTTTTCTGAAAAACGTAACATACATACCTGAGTTGCTACATTTAACAAAGCTAATCGGCCATTTTTTGAAATAGTAAAAGACATAATGGGGTGATCTTCTTGTACTCTGTAACCAGAAAGTAATTTGTCAGAAGAAACAAATCAGAAATTAAGACTTTTAAATTATCAGAATATAAGATGTCTGGCTTAAGTACAACCTCGCCTATAATCAGTATTATACTATAATTCAACTAAGAAGTTGATTTAATAATTAAGTACCACCTGACCACAAACCCAAATCAATTTTTAAAAAAGCCAAAGCAAAAAGCATAAAAATAACCTGTTCTAAAAAATACTTATTTTAATATAGACAGATCAAATATACAGATAATATAGATGAGATTAAACATTTTATGATTTTTTTCTTTTCTTTTCTTTTTTGGAGATAGGGTATCACTCTGTAGTCCAGCCTGGTCCTAAACTCACTATGTAGTGCAACCTGGCCTCGAACTCACAACAACCCACCTGCCTCAAGTGCTGGGATGACAGATCAGACTAAATATTACTTAATGGAAACAAGAAGATAGTTACATGTTCCTATCGGTAAGGTCTTCGAAGTTGTATCCGCGGATGCGCTGGTGCGTGTCAGAGGCCAGCACGGTCTTCCCATCACTCAGGCACCAGAGGCACTGCACCCGCACGCCTTCCCAGGAGTCCAGGAGGTTACCATCCAAATCCTGGGCATAGAGAATCAGCTGACTCCACACCACCACAGTGCTCATCAAACAGCCAAAGAATCTTTTCGGTAGTTTTTAGAAATAAGTTTGCTTTTTCTTGAAACTGATCTCAACTGAATTGTCTCAGAAGTGTTTACTTAACCATGAGAATTTGAAAGTAGGTCCAATCTCAATACAGTAGCTCTCAGTAAGGGAGGGAAGGCTCTGTGTTAAAGTCTTTCTTTCCCTTTCAACAGCCCACCTCGCATAAATAAACACAAGCAAAGAAAACATCCCTAAGTTATGTACCATTGCAAAAAAAATCCAACTTCATAAAATATCTCCATTAGAAGATAATTTAAAAAAAAGAATGCCATTCAAATGTTCTTTTAAAATTCACCAGTCACCTAGCCCTATTCAATCTACAGGTTCAGCACCCATGGTTCAACCAAATCAAGCAGATGGAACACACTTAAAGGAAAAAACTGTACTGAACAGGGATGAAGTTCTTCTCACTGTCTGCAGCCAAAACAATACATAGTACAACCTCCACGTACATAGTATGTACACAGCTCAGATGTAAGAATCATACGGAGGGTGCACACAGGCTCTATGAAGACTCTATGCCGTTCTATATAGGGGATTTAACCCCTATGGATTCTGTATCCGTGAGAGCTTTGGAACCAATTCCCAACAGACTGAGGGGCTCTAGTGGTATTTGTCCTTTTTTTTTCTTTTTGGAGACAGGGTCTCGTTCTACAGTCCATGCTGGCCCTGAATCACTATGGAGCCCAGGCTGGTCTCCAACTCATTGCAATCCTCCTGCCTCAGCCTCCTGAGTGCTGGGATCACATGTGTAGACTTGTCCTATAATACTCAGAAGTTGTAATAAGGAACATGACTACTAAGATATTATAGAACTTAGAAATATTAGGACATTTTTCAAAACCCTCAATGTTTAAAGCTCTGCACGGCATTAACATTCCCATTTGACTGAATAGAAGACTACCAGGGTAGTCCTGCATCCTGAAGGTTAAACTCTGCATAAAGGAGTGAATCAGCAGGGGTTCACAAAGCTTTCTATGCCTAGAGAATTAAGAAACAATGCCTTACAACTATGCGCAGAGGGTGTAATACTGTCGTGGTTTGGATCTGGAGTGACTCTCAAAAGCCTCATGTTCCATGGATACTGTGTAGGACTGGGAGGTGGGTCCTGGCTGGAAGGGGAGGGTATCTGAGGCTTGACCTGGAGTGAGGGACGTGTTCCTCTCAGTCTCTCCTATTTGAACCACCATGTTGTGAGGATCTCTGCCGCTGGGGCTCTGGCTCTGGTCCTGCCCCGCGCCAGCCCTGCCATGTGCTTCCATCATTTTCCAGCTGCCCACCTGTGAATGGACTGTGACCTTCTGAAACTGTAAGCTAAAATAAATCTTTCCTCCTCCAGTTCTGGATGTCGGGTGCTGAGTCACATCAACAAGAAACTAACCAAGACAAATATTAAATTCCTCCAGGCTCAGGCCAACTTAGTAAAACTGTTAACAAGTAATGGTTACATAGAAAGTCCTTACACGGGCTGGAGGAATGATGCAGTGGTTAAAGTGCTTCTTTGCAAACATAAGGCCCTGGGTTCAATTCCCCAGCACCACATAAAGCCAGGAATGGTGGCTCACTCCTACAATCCCAGCACTTCGGACACTGAGACAGAGGACTGCAGTGAATCTAAGGCCAGCCGGGACTCCATAGTGAGTTCAGGACCAGCCTGGGCTACAGAGCGAGACCCTGTCTCAAAAAAAGGGCCTTACAGTAAGTGATTAAATGATAAATTACATTAAATGATGTATTATTTTGCTTAATTTCAGTTTCATAAATAAACCTAGAAGCACCTACTGAAACCATGCAGGACAGAGAGATGAGACAGAGAACCTGGACAGAAGAGTTCGAGCACCAGGAGTTCATGATGACTGACTTGGTCACAGAACCTTTTTCCTGTCTCTTTTTTGGGGGCAGGGGAGGAAGACACTAAGAGGACCTCTACAACTGAACTATACACTTACCCTTTTCTTTTTTAGATAGGTTCTCATTCTGAACTCACTATGTAGCCCAGGCAGCCTTGAACTAGGGGCAATTTTTCCTCAGCCTAAGTGCTGGGATCATAGGTGTGCATCACCATGCCTGATTTATGTAGTGCTGGGAAACTGAACCCCCTACGTTTGATAGACAAGTGCTCTAATCACTGTGCTATTCCCTATAGCCTTAAAAACTTGTTTCATAAGAACAAAAATGTTTAGTAAAACAAAATGTTTGGTCTATACCTTGTAGAAACATTTGAAGTGGTTAAAAAGATGAAAGAATGATTAAGAAAATTCCACCAACTGTGCTTCCTAGGAAAGATGGGAGGGTAGCTATTCCTATAGTGTGCTTTATAAAGTGAACTCTATTTAAATGAAAGTAGATTTGTTTAGAATGAAGCAGATCTTACTTAGGCAGGGCCTGGGAGTACTCACACATTGGTAGAACTGCCCTCGCTGACCCCCGGTCACAAAGCGTTTCCCATCTGGATTCCACGCCACGCTAGTTAAACTGTCTTCATGAGACTGGCTCATTTTCGTTCTCAGTTCTCCTGTCTAAAAAGAAATACAACTGTGGATAAGACTTTAAAACACTCCTCCAAAGTAAATATGAAAAGAAAAAGGTATGTTTTAAAAAAGACAAAGAAAAAAGGACACTGATATATGGTTATTTTGAAATTCCTAATCAGCAAAATGAACTGTTTTAGTTGGCCTTACCAAAACAAACGACAACAAAACAAATACAGAATTCAAAAGAGAAAGTTAAGGACCTGAAGAAAAATCCAGGATCTGAACAATGCCAGGCACAGATAATCAGAAAGTAAATATGAGACTAACTTTAATATATTCTTCATCTGAAACTAATTGCACTCCTAAAGTAAAACAAATGTAACTTTTCCTAAGATAATGAAAAGCCTGAAGATATATACCTAATCCTGAGTTATCTTTCTCCTTAGTCTAAATTTTTTCTAAATTTTATTCTAAAGCTGCAGTTAGTGCAATTATCCATTCCTTAAAAATGATTAATTGGTGGCAAAACCATGCCCTTAAAACTATACTAAGGACAGTCTATGCTAAATTTCATATTCTGAAGTCTATGATATAGTTGGAAAGATAGCAAGAAAGAAATGAAAACTCTTTTAATTTGCAACCTTGTTTTATTTAACTAAAAGTAGCAAAGGAAGGAAGAATCTGTACTGCTGAGAAAGGCCATTCTACAGTTTTTTCAGGTAAGCAAGCACACTTAGTGGTAACAAGCCTCAGGTATCTTCCTACTATACTTCCTAAGTTATTCAATTTAGAAGGCACGTATATACACACACACCATTTAATCTAGTCTTGGCCCATTTTGTTCAGGGTTTAAACAAAGAATCTGAAGGTAATAGTAGCCCTTGTTTTAATAAATGGGCATACTTTCCTGTGAGAAATGGGTAATCAAAAATAAAAATAAAGAATGAAAACAGAAGGAAGGATATTAGGAACTAGAGCCAAGGAATCATGATGCAGAGTTCACAAGACAGAAAACCAGACATCTTCCCTGGGAAGAATGTTCCAACCATCTAAATATTTCCCCAAATTGTGAACTATTCTCACTTATTTATCTCTTCGGTCATGTGACAGCTAAAATAAAAGCCTGTAAGCACAAATACACAATACAATACACAATATGCCAACAACAGCTACATAATCCCTTGGTGTTTTCTAGTCACACATTTTAACACACTGAGCTGTGAAGGCAGAAAAGGTTCTTTCTTCTGTGATACTGAGCGCGTAAGTATAAGCCTATTGGAAACTACCTAAAGCCACAAAGAAATAATGTGAAAACTGATTTAAAAGACCACTTTTAAAGACAAAATACATAATTCAAAATCAATTCAAAGGAATATGATGAAAGTGCCATAAATTTGGTCTTAGTTACAGGACCAGAGGACACTTCCTCCTTTTGAAGTTGAAAGTACTTTCTTCTTGTCTTTTAGGTCAAATTCACTCAAACTGTCTTATAAAGACATCAAACTCTGTTTCATTCTATTCTGTGTTCTGCCATATCCCTAACCCCAATCCCAAATACAAGATAAACTGTGAGCTTGGTAAAAATGGCACAGAAGGAAGACATTTTGGAAACAAAGATTTTTGGACATGGATATATGTAAGTATGCATATATGTACATAAGGAAAATCATAAATGTGAATAGCAGTCAAATCCAGGCTGGCCATATGGGTCCCTGTACTTTTTTGGTGATACTGAGGATCAAGCTCAGGGCCTTCACACTGAGATACATTGGCAGCTCAGCTCTGATTCTGAGACAGGCTCTCACTAAGGTGAACGGCCTAGGCTAAGCTTACACCTGAAATCCTCCCTTCTCAGCCTTCCAAAATACTGGGACTACAAACTTGCTTTTCTTAATTTATGAAAGTTCTCATTAAAAAGCTGGGATTGAAACATAAAGAAACCTCACTATCAAATTGTTGAAATAAAAACTACGTCCTCTAGCTTTCACTTCATTTTCTATACCATTTTTGTGATTTCAATCAATCAGCAGTGTTTTTTCCCCACCTCTCGTCCTGGCCCCTTCCCAGTACTGGGATTGAACCCAATGTTTTTGCACTTAGTAATACCCTCAACACTTCCTCATTTTTTATTTCTGAGACGGTCTGCTACAGCACCCAGGCTGGGCTTACTGCCCACTCTCAGAATGCTGAGATCAAAGGTGTATGCCACCATGCCTACTTTCTTATTACAAATCCCTGAACTCAAAATTCTAAGCCACCAAATTCTACTGTTATGTCAAAAACCATGGCCTGTATCATTCCTTTAAAGGATAAAAAGACCAAAAAAAAAAAAAAATCACCTAAACACTCTGCTTAAATAAGTTTGAAAAAATTTAAAAACTGTTAAATCACAGATATTCTAAAATATGTAATTAGTGGATTATTAGTGGAATAAACCCAATGCTGAGTTTTTCTAAAATGAATTAGCAAAGTTCAAGTTTTCTTTTAGAAACAGTAATGACATGTTATTATTTATATATATTTATTTAGAGACAAGGTTTCCCTCTGCAGTACAGGCTGTTCCTGAATTCACAATAGAGCCCAGGCTGGATCAAACTCATGGAAATCTTCCTACCTCAGCCTCCTGAGTTCTGGGATTATAGGCATGTGCCACCATGCCTAGTCTATACCACCATGCCCAGTTTATGTAGTACTAGGGAACTGAAGTCAAGCATTCTAACTGTGTGTAAGTCCTCTAGCCCCACCTTTTTTTTTTTTTTTTTTTTTTTTTGAATTGGAAACAGGGTCTTGCTCTATAGTCCAGGCTGCTCCTGAATTCACCAGGTAGCCCAGGCTGGCCTAGAACTCATGGCAATCCTCCCGCCTCAGCCTTAAGTGCTGGAACTACCAGCATGTGTCACCAAGCTTGGCTGGTGTGTAGCTTGGGAAGTGAACCCAGGGCCTTTTGCTTGCTAAGTAAGCATTCTAATTGCTGTACTATTCCTCTAGCCTCAGTAACATTATTAAATGCAGATAAAGAGATGGCCAACTCTAAAATCCTTTCTGAGGCACCAGAACAAATAGTATACACTTGAAATGCATAGCAAAAACACCCCAACAATGCTTCCTGGCCATTCACTGTTTAAAGTGACAACACTGGACATTTGAGTTCCAACCTGAAGAACTTTTATCAACAATAATGTCATTAAGTTCAACAGACCAAGTCCGTTGTACACAGTAGTAACAGAGTCATGATGAACATGTACATTATGGCTGTAAGACACTTAAAAGCTAAGGAAACCAAAGGTGGACTCCCTCACGTGCACATTCCAAAGCCAAAGCTCAGAGCAGTCATCCGGGCCACAGGCAACAAGGTAGTTGTCATCTGGACTCCACGCAATGTAAGAAACACCGTAAGCGTGGCCTTCTAGTGTTTTCAGCAATTTTAGCAGGTGTGTATCCTAGAAGGAAACGAGACAATGGGGTTAGCTCCTATCCTTTAAGGTCACTGTGTTCCAGCACAAGGGTATAAACAGCTATAAAGATGTACTTTGGTAAAATAAACTAAGCCAAGGAAGGGTTCATACACCTTCTCCCTGACTGAATGTCCGTCTGCTTCAAAAGGACTCATAACCCCTTAGCCCCGTTAACTATAGTGGGAATGTGATCAAACTATCACAGTGACCCGGTAGAATCTGCCCCAGGGGAAATATTCAAGGGAATGGAAAGCAGATGGCCTAATGTGAACTACCTTTGGCTTCTTTCTTAACAAATTCACTGAAATACAACAGTGGGGAAAAAAAAATTCTTTTGTAAGTATATAATCCAGCATCACCACTAATTTTGTAACGTTTTTATTCTTCCTCCCCCAAAACCCCATAACCAGTAGCAGTCACTTGTTTCCCACAACTCCTGGAAACCACTCCTTTCTGTTTCTGGACAATTCGTATCAATGGAATGATAAAGGATCTGTGCCTTTCTCTTAAAACTTGTTTCTTTCATGAGCTTAATGTTTTCAGAGTTCATCCCATGTTGCAGAGTAATACTGTCTTTACTGCTGAGTTACATTCTACTCTACAGATATTCTATGCTTTGTTTATCCATTAATAAGCTGATGAATATTTAGTTTCTACTTTGACTACTATGAAAAAGTGACTATGAATGAGTTTTTCCATGGACATATGGCTTTATTTCTCTTGGGTATACACACAGTGGAATTCCTCAGTCACATGCAACCTCTGTGTCTAACTTTTTAAGGAACTATGAAACTGCCTTCCAACTGATAACACTGTAATACCATCCCACCCACAGAGCTACCACTCACTTGGCACCACTCACCAACAGTTGTTCATTCAATCCTCCCAAGTCTAGGAGACAGATCCAACCCCCTCCCTCACAATATAGGGAAGGAAATCAAGGTTTAGAAAGTTTAGAAATTTAGCTCAGGTCCAGGTACAGTGAGCACCTGACCCAGAACTGCCTGACCTCGAGGCTCTGCAGGCTCTACTGCGCACTGAGTGTGAAAGGTGAACAACAGCTGGAAGGACTGATGTGCTTCCACTCTAAAACATTAAGCTAAGACTATATAAAATGACACCCGACTTTAGGGAGAGTTCTTAGACAACAGTATAGAGGCAACCAGAAGAAATGGGCAGAGGATAAGCAAACCCCTAATAATCCACCACAACAAAAATGATTCTTAAAATTAAGGCCCTAAACTAAGTTTGGGTCGAGACTAAAAGACATCACAAGCAAGACAGCCTAGAGATAAAACACCATCTAGTAATGAATCTGAGGTCAGACAGGCTGCAGGGTACTTTAGTGGGAGAGTGTTTACCTATCATGTGTGTGAGGCCTCAGGCTCAATCCCTGGCACCACAAAACAACCCTATAACAAAAAAAAAAACTTTCAAAGACAAAAGATCCTTGTCTCTGGTTTGGGGTAGATGGATGTGGATAGGGAATGAAGGTCATAAACAGTTAACTTTCAGACTTTGTGTCAAGACTCAGGAGCCAGCGTTAAGCCTAGGAGTGGAGCAGGATTCCCAGAGTGATGGCCATGGACAGTCTAGTCTCGGCTAATCTCATCCCCAGAAATATTCACTATATTCCCTCTTTATTAGGCCCTAAATTTATTTATCCAATTCTCTAAACCAAATTGCCGCTGTGTTGACAAGATTCGTTAATACATTTCCTGACGGCTCTTTGGGAGTGAAGTAATAGGCATCGGGTATTTACATTAGAGCAGCAGTATTAGATCAATGTAGTTTGCAAAAGTTACCCAACAAGTTTTCTGGTGAGGTTAACATTCATCAGAACAAACCTTTGGAAATAGTGGTGGTCTAAATCAATACAAAAAACTTACTTTCTGAGTGTGGAGTGGGTGCGTGGATGTTACTGGGATCAAGCCCAGTCTCTTCACGATGAGCTACATCCCTACACCATTTCTATTTTTGATTTTGAGACTGGGTCTTACTAAGCTTCTAAATTGCCCTACGTCAGCTTAAACTTGTGCCCCTTCTGCCCCAGACTCCTAGAATGTTGGGATTATAGGTCTGTGCCACCAGGTCTGCCAAGACTTACTTCTAAACTGACAACAAAGTACAGTAAACTTAAAAACTAAATGTTCCGTGCACCTTAACAACTGATACACAATCCTGCAAAAAACAAAGCTGAAGCAAAGATTTTAATAAGGTAACTTCGGAAGCACAGTGCCTTCACACTAACTTCCCTGGATGAGGTCTGTGTAATGCTTGTATTTTGGGAGAAATGGAAAAAATTCTTTTTGAACAGGGTAAAAAAAAAAATATCAGAACCTTATCAGCTTAAATCTTTCTTTTTTCTGAGAGAGTCTCACCCTGTAGTCCTGGCTGGTCCTGAGTGCTGGGATTATTAGGTATGAGCCACCATGATTGGTTTGTGGGATGCTGGGGGATCAAATGCAAGGCCTTGTGCTCTAACCACTGTGCTATTCCTCCAGACCCAAAACTTATAATTTAAATGTGTTAATGAAGCAGTATCATATGTCAACTTTTTATACTATCTTGATAATTGCATCTGAATATAATCTGGTTTCCTAAACAATATGTAATACACACACACACACACACACACACACACACACACACACACACACACACACGTGGGTCTGCCATGTTTTAATTTATGCATCTAAAAATATCACTCTGAGAAAGTATCCCTAGGTCTTCCAGACTATTAAAGGGTTCACGGCGCAACTGTACAGTTGTCTTGCTTTGCAACTGAGAATGTGTTTTGTTCCTTTTCTCTTTTTTTAGTACCTTGCAGAAATTGCTGTGTTATCAAATTTAATTCTCTCCATTTAATAAATATTCCTTCTATGGCTCGTTTTATCTATTTTTTATTCATGATTTTAGGCACATGTCACCTAAATCGAGCATAGCATCTTAGTCTACTTGGAGTCGTGCATTTTCTCACTACTGATAAATATTCAGTTGGATGAAATGAAAATATTTATTTCTACAAAACTGTAAATTAACTGGTTACATATAAAAATCTGAAATAAAAACTTAAAATTATGAATACAGAATGCAGTAATTTTCATATATCACACAGGCTTAGTAGAGTTGCAACAACCCTTACTAATTCCCAAAAGAATGAACATAGAGAATGTACAAAGTTAGTAACAAAGATACAAAACTGGCAGAGATATTATCAGTGGTTCCAGAGTCAAACTATTCTTCAAATTGAAACAAACTGCCAATTACTAGCTAGGAGTGAGTGGATTTTAATTCTAGTTCTGCTTCCTAGCTTGAACACAGAGGATACTAATTATCAGGAGGTTAAGTTAAGGAATGAACACAAAGACTTTGAAACTATGCATCCATGCATATTATTTAAACAACACAGGAAGAGGTAAGAAGTGACAAAGATGAATAAAAACGTACTTGGAAAAAAATCCATGCATAGTTTAGAGCCAGCTCATCAATGAGTTAAGATTCATTCACTGGAGTACATACCGGATCAACTTGCCATATGATAACTGTTGTATCTTTCGAACCTGTTGCTAGTTTAGTGCCATCATTAGAGAATTTGCAGAACCACACTTCATTACAATGTTCCGTAAGTATTTGCTGCGTGTAACAGGGAAACTGCCTCCTAAAAAAATAAAAAAAATAAAAAAACCCGCATAAAATCACTTTCAAAATGAGTTAGTATAATAAGGAAAAGGGTTAGACAACTGATACAACTTCCTTGGTTATCTGACCACATCTTTAAAAATTGAATATGAATATATTTTTAAATCCCAATAATCAAGTTTGTGTTGCTTTATTGAAAGATAAAATACTGTAACATTATGTATTTATTTTTAGTCAAAGCAACCTTGGTGGAAGTCACTAACCTGAAATTTGTTTCAAATTTAAATTCGTTCTTTATTCCCTTCTGAAAATTATTTCATCTAATTCATATACAGAATTAATCAGGGATCATGTTTACAAGCTGGATAACACTAGGTTGTTCTAGAAGGAAAAAAGAGTAATATAATATTCAAGTACATAAAATCCAGTAAACTTGCATTAGAAAAGCTACCAGGATAACAAAGTTATAATGGACACTGTAGTTCTGGCAGTGAGTCTGGGCTCTTTTTTCAGGCCCAGGCTTTTGTCTCTAGCAAGTCATCTAACTGCTTCCTTTGAAGTACCAAGGCCCGATCTGTAAAAGGAGACCGATAACCATCTAACAAGATTTTGGAGACTCCTTGTAAGGACTAGAAAAATACTTAAATCCCTGGACTACAGCAGACACTCAACTGGGACTACCAGCATTATTTTGAGGATGAAATGCAATATATGGGAGAGGCTGCCGTTGCGAAACTTTAAGGACAAGAGTGAAATCGGTCAGACTCAGGTTCAAATCTCAGTCACTAGAACTTTTTAATGCTAAAATAAAAATAAAAAACAAATCCCAGCCACTTACCACCTGTGACTCTGAGCTACACTCAATTTGATTTTTTTACCCACTGTCAAGTACAGACAGTGGTGTATGCCTTTCAAGATCCCTTACATAAGATGAGGAAGAGGACAATGAGGAGTGTGAGGCACGTGGACTGAGCCTGGCTGAGCGCTTCACAACTGACAGCTACTATTATACACAAAAGGCAAAGAACTCTGTAACTTATAATTAAGCCTATCTAATAAGAGAGGTCAAAGTTACCATATGAATGATTATTCTACTAAATAATCAGTTTTAAAAACCACTCTCTATGTGACTATTCCTACTAAAAGATCATTTTTAAACATCATTCTTTCCTTAGCTGGGCCCAGTGGTGCAAGCCTGTAATTCCAGCATCCTGGGAGGCTGAGGCGGGAGAATCACAAAACCCAGCCTGGGCAACTTAGGGAAACCCTTTCTTGAAATCAAAAATAAAAAAGGACTGGGCATACAGCTCATTGAGAAGGCCATGGGCTCAATCTCCAGTACACAAAACAAGCAAGCAAAAAACAGAAAAAGAAAATCCAACTCCACCCTCTTTCAATCTCTCCAGTGGCAATATCCATGGAATATTCTGTGACAGTGCCAAGTGCCCACTGTTCAGATCAGGCAGCTGGGGTTCCATGAGGTGACTGAACACGGCTTCTTTAATTATGTTATGCGTAAGTGACCTCACACCTAGTGGCAACTATCTGGACACACTTCTTTATAGGTTAGGCGTCTAATCCAGAAATCTGAAATGCTCCAAAGTCTGAACTTTTTGAGAACCAATATAATTTAACAAGTAGAATTTCCCGCACATGACCTTCTGTGACCAGTCACAGTCAAAACATAGGTACACCAGAAATATATAAAGTCACGTTCAGTGACACAAATAAGGCGCATGTGAAACAAATTCTATGTTTTGTCTTGAGTCTTATCCCCAAAACATCTTAACTATGTGGCTAAAAAATTTCCAAAATCTGAAATACTCTGATCCTAAGCATTTTGGGTAAGGGATATTTAACCTATAGGATATTCAACTTGTATGATACATTTTCTATATTACAAAAAATTACTTAAGTATCAGTGTCTAAACTTTTCTGTTTATCATGAGAAAATAGTGTTCCCTATTTTTTCCCAATCGATCAATAATTAAGGAGCTACACCCAATGGCTAGGCCTGTAATGCAGCATCTGGAAGAGGGGGATCCTTGAGGCCAGGAGCTCAAGACCAGATTAGACAACAAAGCAGACTACTTCTCAACCAACCAAGCCCACATACGTGTACCTTATCAATTCATCAGTCTGACAGGTAATATATTCAAAAATAAATTCCCATTTTTTAAAATTTGGCACATGTGACAATTTGCCTTGACAGCTGGCTATTTGGAGACTACTTACAACTTTTAGATTCTTTAACTCTAAATTGCTTTAATAATACTCTGAACTGAAACAGAAGCAGTGCTAGCTGGCATTTATTAAGCATTTACTAGGTACAAAGCACTGTGTGATACATGTATATTCTCAAAATTATCCTTAAAGAGAAATTCTACCATCCTAATTTTCATGTGGCTCAAAGAGGCAAAAAAGTTACCAGATAATTTATCATGTATCATAAAACTGCCAGGTAAATCAATCAGGATCTGAACCTACAGCTGACTTCAAAGCCTGCCTTTTTTCCAAATGTCACTTTATGTAGTAAAGACTGAATAAGATTCTACTTAAATAATGCAAGCTGATCAACAGTAAAGAAAGAGTTGCATGTGGTGGTCCATGTCTGTAATCTCAGCACTCAGGAGGCTGAGGCAGGAGGACTGACATGAGTTGGAGCCAGCCTGGGCGACACAGTGAATTCAGGACCAGCCTCAACTACAGAGCAAGACCCTGTCTCAAGAACAAAACAGAAAAAAACAAAACCATAAAGAGTCATAAAATATCTTTAAGAATAGACTCCTAAAGTTACATGACAAAAATCATATAGCCTATTGATGTCTATATTTGAATAGCATAAAGTGAGAACTAAACTGTCATTTTTTATCATTAAACAGTATCTTACCAGACTGACAGCCCAGTATTAAAAGTCTGTTCTTAGATTTATTCAAGTGTAAAGATAAACCTGAGTCGTTTGCAGGAAGATGGAAGCACCCTAGGACCAGCGTGACTACTGAAATGAGGAAGACACAAGAGGCCAAGTGTTGCACGGCTCCTCACACATAAGAAATCAGACTGCAGGAAAGTCAGAAAAAAGATAAAAAATGATGGAATTAAACAGAAAGATAGATTTTGTGAAAGGGAACCTGGGGGGTAAGGGATGGGAAGGAGTAAAAGTAAAAATGATCAAGACATGTATATATACAAATTCCTCAAGGTGTGACTAGAGAAACAGCTCAACAGTTAAAGTGCTAGTCTAGCAAGCTCAAGGCTCTGAGTTCAATTCCCCAGGACCATATAAGCTGGGCATGGTGGCGCATGCCTGTAATCCCAGCACTCGGGAGGCTTAGGCAAGAAGATTGCTGAGTTCAAGGCCATCCTGGGCTACACAGTGAATTCAGGACCAGACTGGGCTGTAGAGCAAGGCTCTGTCTCAAAAACACCCCCAAAAAATAAAACAAAAAGTAACCTCAAAACAAATTTCTCAAGTTGAACATAATTATCATTTACTTCAAATACCCACTAATAGCATAATTTGGGGGAAAAGAGATCTATGCAAGTGTTAACTGTCTTTGCTTTCAAATAAACTTAAAATTTAAGCCAGTGTTTAAAAGTCTTATTTTCTTATGGAGAGTCCTCAAAAAACTGAAAATCGGTACTCCATTTGACCCATGTGTACATTTTCTGGCCATCTTCCCCAAAAAAGTTAAAGTCATCATATAACAGCAATACATGCAAACCGATGTTATGGCAGCACAATTTATAACGGCCAAATCTTGGAGGAGGCCAATATGCACAAGTACAGATGACTAGATGAAGAAAACATGGTATACATGCACAACGGAGTATTACTCTGCATTAAGAATGAAAAATTTCAGTCATTTGTAGGAAAACGGATGAACCTTGAGACCATTATGCTCAGAAAAATGAATCAGAACCAGAAATTTAAATACCATATAGTTTTTCTAACATGGTAAAACCACATCATAGAAAATGTAAGAGATATGGAAGAAGGTAAGAAGATAGACTTTGGGGAGAAGAAAAGGGGAAGTGGTTGTGATGGGGGTGAGAGGGTGGGAAGAGAAAAGGGATATGATATATAAATAAAATTTAAAAATTAAAAGTATTATTTTCTAAAATAAGACTAAGATATGACATTTCAACCAAACTGAATCTTTGTATTTATCAGTATTTTGTTATTTCTTACTAAAAAAAGAACCCAAAATACTACTTGTAGACGCTATCTGTGGAATGTCCCTCCCTTGGTTAGAGGTGAAAAACACCCAAAGAATTAATTTTTAAAAACTATTACCACACCAACAATATAAACCAAAAATAGATCTGGATTCACAACTGCCTTAATTTTAAAACTTTAAATTATTGGCTCCAAGTGGTCATATGTAACCAATAGTGTACAAACTAACTGAAAAAACAGAAACTATATTTTAATGAAGACTTCTCTGACTTAATCAAGTTTTTACTTTTTATTTTATTTTATTTTTTTGAGGCAGAGACTGCTCTGCAGTCCAGGCTGGTCCTGAACTCACCATGTAGCCTAGGCTGTCCTTGAACACATCAATCCTCCTGCCTTGGCCTCCCAAGTGCTGGGATTACATAATCAGGATTTTTGAAAAGACCTAAACTGGCTATTCAGAATTCTCTATTCTCTCGAGAGAAGGAAAACTAGTAGTTAGGATTCAAGTACCAAGATTCACTTTTAGAAAAGTTTCCTAGTTCTAATGTTGAAATCTGGAAGAGAATGAAGCAAATAATAAAAATTAATTATCTTTTATTCTGAAGACCTCTGGCTGAACACTAGTAATGAAACCAAACTCAGGTTCCCTAGATCATCAAGGACACAAGCTCTGTCAGGACTCTGCATCCTGATGTAAGGACTGATGTCACCTTGGTCTGAGATCTAACTCTAGTGCCAAGACAGATGGCTCTCTTGGTGGGGAAAAGGGAAAACGCGCACTCAGGGAACTCACGAAGAAAAGTAGTGGAAGAGAAAGCTCTGCTTTTGACACGTTGCATTTAAGGTACAAAAGCAACATTCAAATTGTTGTATTAAGATCTAAGCTTTAGTAGGTAAATTCTGTAGCTCTAGTCCATTTGTGGAATTCCTAGACCCACAGGATAAGATGAGGAAAGAAACAATCCTGGAATACCCACTTAACCAAAGGGGACAGGCACAGAGAAGCCTAAGATTAGCCCGAAGTACCACCAAGAGCTTAGAATGTCAGAGTAGCCAAAGGACAAGTTTCAAAGCAGAGCGACTAAATGTACAAACGGTTCAAAGACACTACTAGAAAGCGTCCTCCTCACTTCACAAAGATGTCATTCCCCACCAGCCCAGCAACTACGTTGATGCTGTCTTAGATGCACAATCTCTGAGTGCAGAAATCTGCCAAGTGGAGGCAGAGAAAGGGTGCAGGCACTATGAGTGTGTTGTGGGCCATGATTCCAAGGTAGCTCCACATCAGTCAGCTCGGGCAGTGCTAAGGAGGAACACAAAGGTGGGCTCTAGGGCTTTTTAAATTTTTTATTGGAGTAGACCTTCCAATCAATGGTTTTTCTCAATCAGAACTTAAGTTCCTTGTCAAGCCTCACTTTGCTTTTTACACAGGCTAACGAGGACCTGGCCCTACACCTAGTGATAGTACAAGTTAGATTAAGTGTTCGCCGTCATGGACTTTCACAACTACTGATATTAAAGTTCAACCACTTCAGAACAATGAACAACACATTTCGTGTATTTCAATTTCCAAAAAGAAAGCAAGTCCCTAACCTTCTGAAATCTTTGAATCACAAAGTCTAATCATCCCCTTTCAATGTATTACAACAGCAACAAATTTATAAACCAAAAAATAGATTTGGATTCACAACTACCATAATTTTAAAACTGTTTTCAAATCCCTTAAAGGAGCTATAAATCATGAAATTACAGTCTTTTAATCTATTGTCTTTTACTGTTTTTCAATTTAAGTGAGATTTAAAGCCCTCAGAAACAAGTCAAAAATAGAGTTAAAGAGAAAAAAAGGAATACAGTAAAAGGACATTTGATTATTTTCTCATAGAACACTTAAGAAATTTACCAACTACAAATCCAGTGTTTTCAGATGAGTAACACCTTTAACCAATAGCTCAAAGACAATTATTTTTAAGTGTGGAGAGTAAGGTCAAAATTACATACAAAAGTGGGCTATGGGGATGGGAATGCTGCTTAGTGGCAGAGTCCTCACCTAGTACTACATCTCTAAGATCCTGGGTTCTATCCCCTGTACTTGGGGGTGGGAGAAAAAAGAGGGTGTTTTGCCCATACATTTAAATCTAAAAACATTAAATTAGTATACACACTCACACACACACACACACACCTACAACCCTCTCCTGTCTACACAATTGTTCTTCAACGAACTTTACCAAAAGCAATAAAGCACACGTACTGCACTGGGTTCACTAGAACCAAATCGTCTCCTTCCTGGGTTCTGAAAAGAACTACAATTTATTTATTTTGGGTCTCTTAAGTAAGATTAAAGCATTGTGGGCCAAAGGAATAGCACAGCTGTGAGAGCACTGCTGAATTCGATCCCTTAGCACCACATAACCTGTAATCCCAGTACTTGGCAGACTGAGGAAGAAGGATTTTGAGGAGGACAGCAGTGTGCCTGAGGCCAGCCTGGGCCCCATAGTATGAGACCAGCCTGAGAGTGAGATCATTCCCTATCTTTACAAAAAAAACCCCACAAAAAAACATAAAACAAAAGTTAAAGCTTTGCTTTAGCTCTGAAGATAACTATTAATACAACTGGGAGATTTTTCTACTCAAGATACTGTTAACATCAAAAGCGAAGCCTCAACTCTTCAAGGTTCAATTATGTACACAGGTAGGCATAATACCGAGACGCAAACTGGAAATGATTATTCTAACTGTTTTCAGCTCAGAGTTCCTTTTCTACTAAAAAGTAGAGCTCGCATTAAGAAGAAAGTATTTCCATGATATTTACGGGCAAAAAAATGACTTGGGCCATAGTTAAAATTCTCACACACAGAAAACCAACCAACCAAATCCACAAATAAGAAAAAGATAAACTGGCTTTCCAGCTTGAATTCTTAAGTATGGCTTACAATATAAACACATAAAAAAGTCCTTATTTTCAATTTTAGTAATTTTAGCTTTACCTGCAAACAACTGCTAAGTCAGACATAATGCTGTAGTTATAGGGTAGAACTCTGAAAGAAACCGTCCTCTTACCTACTACAAACATGATCTATAAGCAGAGACACAGAATCTAGGTTGCTATCAAGTTTGGTATTGTGATACAGGCACCGGTCCCTTTGTAGCTCCACCGCCTGCCGCAGGAGAGTCTGTAGACGCCGTGGGGGAAGCATCACTGACGGTGGTAAGTAGGCTTTAATGGGAGACAGTTTTTATAAAGAAGAAAGATAAAAACAAACTGTAAACTTTTATTTAAAAATTGTGTTCATTTTTTGCTATGTTTGGCCCTACCTCAGTATTACTGTGGGCCTTAAATAGTCAAGATCCAGAGCAGGGTTCCCCAATCCCTGGGCCATGACTGGTACTAATATGTGGCCTTGGAAGGAACAGGCTTCCAGGACAGATGAGTTAAAGCTTTGCCCCCTCTGTGCTCCTATAAAGTTCTAATGCTGCTGCAGATATGACAGGAGATGGAGATCTGGCCCCCTTGGGCAAATGGTTGTTAACTAAACTGGTCTTTAGTGTCACAAGGGCTGGGCCCACTGCAGAAACTGAGACAACACATGAATTTGATGTGTGTGTGGGGGAAGTGATAGTCGTACTATTACTAGGAAGGGATACCCTTGGGAGAAGGGCTTTCTTCTATCAGAAAATTTTCTGGAAAAACAAAATACTCAACAAAACAGAAAGGCAAAAAAGTTTAAGATGACAATGAAAACCTAACAATTATTACATATCAGTAAGAGACCAGGTACTAGAAAAAAATCTCCCCTTAGAGAACAGGCCACAGTGGTGGAACACGTGAAGTTCAGTCCCATCAAGTGGTCTCACTGCCAAGTGGACTATGGAAACGCACAGCAGCTGGTGCTTTGGTATCAGTCTGTAAATGTTTCAGCCTTCAATGCCTTATTCCCCACTAACCTCCTGTTTTTTATTCAGATTCCTACTTCCACATGAAAACCATGTAATAATTTAAGCAGAGAGAGCATTTACATAAAGACATGGCAAAAATGAAATCTCTATTATAATTTGAGAGTTATATAACAGGGGAAGAGTAAAATAATTTACCTAAGGGAATCTGGACCTTACAATTGAAATCAACAAAACCTATGAAATACTTGTGGCTTAAGCCTATGATTTTTCTCTAACCACAGCACTTTTCCTCCCATGAAAATCTTAAGATAATCATCATTACCCAACACAAGTGGAAGGAGGGCTGCCGAGGACCAGCACCCTGAAACCACTCCTGAGGTCAGCAACAGCAGACTTGTAAAGTCTTTGGTGTAAAAGCCTTCTTAATGTAGCTTCCTTTACGTTCCCATTCAATGAAAGTACATCTAAATAACACTCTTGTTAGCTGGTCCACAAGATCCACTTCTAATCTAAGAGAAAAGAAGCAACAATCCAGACTCTTACTCTGAAGCTTGTCCAGCAGCTTTGATCGGGAGGCTGTCCCTTTGCCCTCCCACTCTGCTTTTGCTCGCAGATCCTCAGCATGGCTACACATCAGATACCTAAAAACAAACAGAGAGAGAACAAATAGCAAACCTTTCTTTTTGGAATACAGACTATATTTTGTCTATGTAGCTCTTACTAATGTGTATCAAAAGAAATTTCTACAGTGGGCCCAATTCATTAGTACCACCTGAACCTGTAATTACTTATATGTAACACATCTATTCATAGAACATATTCTCAGTAAAACCAGGCTTTGAGGCTCGGCTCTCTGACTTACTGTCTTTACCTTCAGCTGGTTACTTAACTTTTTGGAGGTCTGGCCTCCTTCAAAATGAACCCTAAACCCATTTAGGCCCACTCTTTTGTCCATCATGCTGTACCTGAAAACTCACTATGTGCCAGATGTTGTTTTAGATGCTGGGGCCATACTAGGTAGTCAAAATGTTACAAAGAAAAAACAGAAAAGCAGGGACATGACCGAGTGCCCAATGAGTCGTCTCAAGAGGACATTTGTCTGAGACCTGATCAAGTAGGAAGCAAAGACCGAGGAACCGCACCTAGGATGAGATGAGAAGTACAAACGCCTTAAGAGCTGGTAAGTTAAGGAACAGAAACAACTAGTATTGCTAAAGAGCAATGAACAAAGAAAATCAGCAGGCAAGAATGGGCCTATGCAAAGATAATGGGGTATTATTTTAAGTGTGTTAGAAAATCAGTGGAAGATTTTAAGCTAGGGAGAGGATTCAATTTATGGTTTTATCTGGTTCCACATGAAATGTGCACTGTTGTAAGAACACGACGCTGGTGCAGGAGGCAGTAAGCCACTATGACACACACTCTAGGGGAGATCTTACAGCCTGAACAGGGTAGAGACGCTGCAGGGAAAGAGAAGCAGACAACTATGGATGCTCTGGAGTCAGGCCTACAGGTCAGGCTAGGCCACATAATACGAGGAAGAAGCCTAGGCTCTGTGTGTGAGCAACTGGGCAGAAGTCTTGCTGTCTAAGAGCTGCTAAACTAAGGCCACCGTGGCCTGTGGGTAAGCGGGCAGAGGGACAGCTAGGATCAACACTTTCCTATGTTAACTAAGAGATGCTAACTAGAAATCCAGGTGTGAAATGTCCCATGGCCTCTTGGGACATCCCAGGAGTCCAGGGGAGGTCGATGCAGGTGCCCTCAGCACACAGACAGATGTAACGGAGAGCACACATGAGGCTTCCTAGGACAGGTGTGCAGGTGGGGATCAGGACCAAGTCTGTGGGTACTCCTGACATCAAAAAAAAAAAAAAAGTTTCTATGCAATCTTGTTTACCGTGACCCAGTAAACTTATGCCAGGCTTTTACAGATTTTAAAGTATTTTACAGGCAATACAGATTTCTTCTCCCTTTCTCCTACGTAAGTGTCTTCCTAACTCAGTATGAATGGCTTCCTAGGATGACACAAGAAAGTTGGCAGGGCTGAGGGAACAGCACAGAGGTTCCAGTGCTTACATAGCAAGCTCAAGGCTCTGGGTTTGGTTGCCCAGCACCACAAAAGCTGGGCGAAGTGGCGCGCGCCTGTAATCCCAGCACTACAGAGGCTGAGGCAGGAAAACTGCTTCGAGTTCAAAGACAACCTGGGCTACCATAGTGAGTTTAGGAGCAGCCTGGATGACAAGAGTGAAAACCTGACTCAAAAAAGTGGGCAGGCAATCATCAGGTATTTACAGATTTACAACAATGCAACCAAAACAAGGAGAAATCAGACACCACCCTGAGGCCTGCGCTGCAACTTCCTTACCCACTGAGGACATGGATGCGCTCTGTGTTGTACTTCAGGGGCGTCAGCTCACAGCGCAGAACCTGAAGCGCCTCCAGGACCTTGCCGTCCTCCAGGTACTCCAGGTACTTCTGCTGCAGCAGCAAAAACTTCATCCTCTGACATGACAGAAAGCAGCAGTCAGGGGAAAAAAGTCGATGGAAGCTCAGAAAATGTTTGTGCCTAAACAGAACAGTAGAAACCATTCTACTATGCCCTTTGAAAATAATTTATAAAGCTTCAATATAACTAAAAATACTTTGGTTAGTTATAATAGATTAAATGTAACTTTGCTCAATTCTACATATTAATAAAATTCTACTTTGAATCATTAGACAAAAGAATCACCAATTTAGAAAAAAATTTGATCTTAAAATATAAACATTTACAACTCTTCAAGCATCCAAGCTTTTGCTCATTCATTCATTCACTCACTGAGACAGGGTCTTACTCTGCAGTCCAGACTGGTATTGAACTCACTATGTAGCCCAGGTTGGTCTCGTACATATACCAATCATCCTGCCTCAGCCTCTGAGATTACAGATATACGCCATCATGCCTGGTTTATGTGGCACTCGAGAACTGAAGCCAGGGCCTTGTGCTTACTAGGCCACCCTTATAGCTGCTGTGCTACTCCTCTAGCCTGAATCTTTGCTTTTTAAAGTGTCTGACTTTTATGATAGGGCAGTGATAGGTTTTATAAAGCAACATATTTTGAGAAAACTAGAGAAAAATCAGTTAATGGAAGAATTACTTAAAAGTCACCACATACTGTACAGGGATATAAACTCAGTGATAGAGCACTTTCCTAGGATGCTCGAGGCCCTGGGTTTAATCTCCAGCACCACAGAAACAAAACATAATCAGTAACAACAAAAGTCCACTGAAAGAACAAACGAAGCCACAATGTGAAAGGAGGACTAAGCAGACCAGAATGCAAAGTTGGAGCCACTGAAGGAAGATAAAAAGCTCCAGACCTTAGCTTCTGCACAACAGCTCTCTAACATGGGACTTGAGGAGCTTCCCATGACTACACTGGCCAAGTCCAGACTCCCTCTCTTCTGGGTGTTTAGGGAATGCTGAACCTTCAAGGTCTTTAAAAAGACTCAGCATTCATGTTTGGGTAATTTTACCAGTCTGATCACTGATGTGTTGTTCAACCAAGAAGCATAGTTACTAACAGCTCTTTTTCCTCAAAATGATAAACTGTTCTAGCTTACTGTGAGGCACTTTCACTTTCTGTTTCTGAAATGTTTTTGGCTTTAGTATTTTTTAAGTTGCTAGGTGGTCATCACAATCTTAGCAGTTTTTGACTACAGAGAGAGGTGATGAACAAACATAACATGGTAAATTTCTAAACCTTAATCAAGGGACACTGCTTGGGAGGACATTTCCATTCTATTTGTTACAAGAGCCTAAGCAGACTGTTATTACCAGACCTGACCATATGGAGGCAGAGAAGGTAAAAAACTCTTGTCCCATTTAGAGACTTGAGGCATACATACAGTGGTAAAGATCTCAAGTCCATTTACAACCAAAACTTATTAGATGGTAACTTTAAAACCATTGAAAATATGCAGCTGTCATGAAACACTATGAAGAAGTTACAAAATTAAGAGAATAATGATTAGCTGTACCAAGTTTTCTATTAAGAATCACTTAGAATAGGGGAATAAACTGTAAGCTTATAAAAACTGCAACTAGAAAGTTAAAAAAATTCTTTGAGACATGTTGCTTACGTTTGATAATAAAATAACCTGTAACTATAGAGACTAGCTACTCTAAGAAACCACATCTCTCTTTACACTAAGTCAAACTTATTTATAAATGTTTCAGAAATAAAACATCAAGATACCATGAATTCTGAAGTTAACCTTACACAGTACACAGTATTCTAAAGTTTGTTAATTGACAAAACCCAAAACCAAAACAACAGAAATACTATATTGGGAAAAAAAAAACCCAACACCAAAGCTGGACCTGTCAATAAACCTAGCACTTAAACCTAGCACTTAGGTAGCTGAGGCAAGAGGATTATCATGAGTTCAAGGCCAGCCCAGGCTACACAGGGAGTTCAGGACCAGCTCTGACTACAAAACAAGACCCTACCTCAAGAACAAAATGAAACAAAAACAAAAAAACAAAAAACAAACAAAAAAAAAAACACCACATGATTTCATGTGAGATTTTTCTGGATATTCTCACCATTTTATATTCTTTAAAAAACCCAGCTTTCTAAAATGAAGTGTTCATATATTTCCACAACCAATGCCCTATTATTGAAAGTTTTTCTTATTTGTTTATTCAACCTTGAAAACCTATCTAGTTGCAGAATTTTTGCATTTAAATACCACATGGAATTGGCCAGTGTGCAATTTAATTTCTTCACTCAATTTTCTTGGCAGTACGGAATTTGGGACTTTTTTAGAATTTGGGGCAAGCAAGTCTTCTGTTTATGAGGTCCAGGCCCTCCCTCTCCAATTCCAAGTGTGTAGCAAAGTGTCCCCATAGCGGCTCCCTCATTTTCTCACCAAGATGCTGACAGAAAAATTTCAGTCAGGCCTTTAGGACACCCTATGGAGGACAGGCAGGGCAGGGCAGAAGCCAACATTAAGCACACACCTCTAAACACATGGAGAACATCACAGAAACAGCACAATGGCATTGCTTTTGAAATCATTTTATCCAGACTAAAACAAAGGTTGTAAAATGGGCACAGTAGTGCACCTGGGAGGCTGAGGCAAGATTATTTTGAGTTTGAGGTCAGTCTGGGCTACACAGTGAGTTCAGGGTAAGCCTGGAATACAGGGCAAGACCCTGTCTCAAAACACACACACACACACACACACGCGCACACACACACACACACACACACACACACACACACACACACACACACCACCCACCCATCAAGGCTGTCCTGAGCTATCAAATCTTGGTCTGGTGCATGGCAACAAACATGCTCTTAGTCAAAACACAGGCTGAGATCTGGTCATCAGATAAAAATGTGTGCAGGGTGTGGTGGCACAGGCCTGTGACCCCAGCACTCTGAAAGGCTTGAGGCAGGAGAACAGCAAGTCTGAGCACAGCATGGACAACCCAGTGACTCAGTGGGACCTTGTCTCCAAACCAAAAAAAAAAAAAAAAAGAAAGAAAAGAAATAAAAAAATAAATAAATAAAGAAAAAGAAAAGAAAAAAGAAAAAAATGGGCTGGGGATTTGGCTCAGTGTGAAGGCCCTGGGTTTGATCCTCAATGCCACATAGACATTCACTGAAAACGTTTTAAATGGAAAAACTGAAGTATGCTTATACAGAGCCAGGGCTACTTAAAAAAAAAAAAAGATCATGAGACTGGAGAGAAGAGGTGAAGAAATACAACTTCTATATTTACACTCCCAATTATACCTATTAAGAGATTATTTATAGTTTCTGAAGAGTTTTCAACATTTTTGAAACCATTCTCTTTTAAAAATATCTAATAAACCCTGTCTCAACGAAAGAACTATAATTGACAAATGACTGTGACAGCTTCATGCTGCAAATTCTACTGCTTCCCGCCTCACACAATATTTGAGCTGCTATGTTCTTTTCTCTCACATCACCAGACTGTCTATCTGTTCCTGTAGTACTCAGGGCTGACTCACGGACTTACATATGCTAAGCAAAGCTCTTCCACTGAGCTACAGACTACATTTTAATGTGGAAGAAAAACTCAGTAATTATGATAGACAAAAAGTCTATTTATTGAGAACAGTGTTCTACCTAACTTTGTAGTGGTTCTAACTCTGGAATAAGGTTATAAATAAGTTACATCAATTAAATGACTCAGAAAAGGGGAAATGAATTACACTTAAACTGACTCCCAAAACTTGTATTTGTCTATAAAAAAACACTCATTAATTTCTGTATGTTAATATTTAAACATTTTAACCTTCTATTGTATTGAAAATAAACTTCTTAAACATGTAAAAGTTTGCTACATTACTGGTTTCAAATACTCATCCAAATTCTTCAGACATGGCTGAGCATATCTTAACCCAACTAAAATATTTTGATTCATGAATTCAGCTTCCAGAAAATCCAGAATTAACTCTGCTATTTCTAGCATCACTTGATACCATTTAAAAATGCAGAGTAGGGGGTGATGTGGTGAGGGGAACAAAAACATTCAGGTTTGAAAAATAAAAAACTGTAGTCTAAACTAAATGAATGTGGATATACAATTAAAACAATTAGTTTTTTTAAAAACCCACATAATTGTCTTCTAAGATTTTACTACAAATTTAAGATTATATTTACATTAGATTATCTTTTCTGGAGATGAAGAGGGAGAAAATAATAAATGTAAACACAGCCAGAGGATGGAAAAGTATCTTTAAAAATGCTCAACTGAATCTTTAAAAACAACTGATTCACTAAGGCTTTAAGTGAGATAAAAGTTGAAACTCTTTTCTTTGTATAAGTAACCTAAACAGTTTGATGGTGTGAGGCTCAGCAAGGGATTTAATCTTCATCTTTTATTAGATCCTAGAATGTTCTACAGACTGAACAGGCTGTAAAAAGAAAGGATTCCTCCTTATTATCTCAACTACCTTCCTTCAGTTTACATGTTGCTTCTAATGAATCTTGATCCAAATCCAATACAGAAGTCTCAAACTATAAAAATTCAATAGGAATTCATCAAAATTTTGACTACAGGGGCTGGAGGAATGGCACAGCAGTTAAAGCTTGCCTTGCATGCACAGGGCCCTGGGTCTGACTCCTCAGCACCACATAAAGCTGGGCATGAGGCAGGCAGTTGTCCTGAGTCTAAGGCCAAACTGGGCTACACCAGTGAGTTCAGGACTAGCCTGGACTACAAAGCGAGATCCTGTCTCAAACATGTAAGAACAAGAAAAAAAAAAAATTTTTTTTTTTTGATTACAATTTGGCTGCAGTTTGCTCAGCACTCTAGGAGGCTGAGGCAGGAAGACTGGATCCGTGAGCCACAACTGGTCAATTTATCAAGTTAGGAAGACCCTGTCTCAAAAACCAACCCAAGAAACGAGCTGGAGATGTAGCTCAGTGTGAAGACCTTGAGCTCAATCTCCAGTGC
Source organism: Ctenodactylus gundi (assembly GCA_004027205.1). NCBI lineage: Eukaryota > Metazoa > Chordata > Mammalia > Rodentia > Ctenodactylidae > Ctenodactylus > Ctenodactylus gundi. Next base: position 124,899 of record PVKB01001461.1, read on the forward strand.
CACTAAAAGAAAAAAATTTTGACTACCCAAATAAAGTATATTAAAGATTTTTAGCCAGGCTGAGTGTATAGGCTTATAATCTTAAATAACATCTGGGAGGCCAAAGCAGGAGGATCATGAGTTCAAAAGCAGCCAGGGCAACTTAGCAAGATCCTGTCTCAAAAATCAAAACTAAAAACAGGCTGGGGATATAGCTCAGTGTGCAGGTCCTGGGCTCAGTCCCCAATATTGCAAAAAGAGAAACAGAAAGATAAGAGATTGAAAACTCCAAGCACATTAGTTGAGTAAATTTAGTCACTGAAAAACTTAAAACATCTTTCAATACAGATGCTTAACTATTTTTAAGTTTTAAAACTTGCTATTTTAAATTTTTATTATGCAATTAATTATTTCATAAACTTTTCTTTCACTTGACCAGATGGTTATTTGAAATTTTTAATACTTAGTATTTATTGAAAGAATTTTATATACTACATGATGAATTTAAGTGACCCATGTTTGTTCCCATTTGCACTTTTTAATTCTCAAGCCCATTTTTAAAATTATACTACTGTATAGAATTTACATTTGAATTTGAAATTTGAGAATTTAAAAACCTTTTGTAGTAAAATTTTTTTTTTTTTAAAAAAAGAAAAAGACCAGCAGGATCTATTAAATTTATAAACAAAGGTAAAAAAGATTGTTTGACCTAATTAAAAAAAAAAACACCACACCAAAATGTTAACATTTACTAATATTTAACGAACAGCTGGTTTCCTACTTCACTTCCTATTTGCCTTCTATCCCTCCCCCACCAGACAGGAAACTGCTTTTGACAACAAATGAATCAGCTAGAAATGAAAAAGCCAGCAGACACCAGCTAGCAGCTGATTCTTCATGATTTCCAACCACCAACTCTTGGAAAAACTTGTCCCTCCCTCCACTTCCTCACCAACATCTACCAAAGAACTAAAGCATATCAGGACAAAAGATTCATCAAGATATGTGAAACAGGCTCAAAGGCTAAATTTCTAAACTGATCTTGTCAAGGAAGCAAGGCAGGTAAGAAGGACCTAAGGGCTCACTGTGCACACGCACTCTCCCAGGACACACATTACACAAACTGACACTGTCAGTTCACACAATTTGGAAAGGAAGAATGGAAACAGTGAGCACCAACTGGTATTAACTCTAAGTCTCAAAGACTTAAGAAAAAGAACCTAATGTACCAGTTGATTAAAGTTACAGATAGGACACCCAAACGTTCTCTAATATAATTCAGCATTTAGACTAATCCAAACATTCCCTTTAATAGCATTCAGTATTTTGACTAGTACAAAAAGTATTACTCATCCCCGACGATAAATACACAGCTTCTACTAACAGTACTGAAAACTATACAATTTCTGTACAACTTAACTTTATAAACTAGGTTCACATACACATTTACTAAATATGATCTTAAAAATATAAAACTCACTTTAAAACAATTACAATTTACAAATATATGAAATTTACTTTTAAGCCTTATCTTCTATAAGAGGCAGATGCCTAGAGTTATCAACAACCTATTAAAATAAGCAAGAATGTGAAACTAAGAACAAAAGTGTATTTACCACAATTATTCCCAACAACGTTTGAGAGATTTCAAGTGCGCCTCTTACCACAATAGCATGAGGAGAATGCACTAAAGGCTTTAGCTCATTCAGGTCATTTTCTGCCTGCAAAAATTGGCACAAAACAAACATAAATGTCACAAAACTCACATTAACCCTGTAAGCTCAGCAGCAGTCACACAGCTCTACACACCCGACTTTACCTTATCCCAGTCTCCTTCCATGACATGATTTCGGAATTTGGTGGCAGAAGGATGTTCTAAACGACATCCTGACTCTTGCATGAGGAGATCAACAGTCTGGCTGCAGGAGAGATACAGTGTAAAAAAGACCTGACCAGCTTCTGGGGTTTACTTTCAAACAAACTAGTGTCTAGGAAAACAGGTGCAAAGATTGTAAGCAAATCTCAGGATGAGGGAAAAAAACGCTGTAATGTATTTGGTTAAATAACAATGCCACCTCAGTTGATTACTAGTCAAGGGAAAGATTCAAGCCAGAATCAAGTACGTTCTTCCTACTCTCACCATTTAACATCTCGGAAGTTTGATGAAGTATAAACTGTCCAAAATTGTTTTCTAATCAACTGGTGAAATAAATGAGAAAAGAAAACCTACCCATAAAACTGTAGTTTGAAAGATCAAATCTTTAGCTCCACACAAGCTGACAAATGACCTGTGTCTGCTCGAGCCTTCCGTCTAGATAAGTGTTGCCACAAAAATTCTACTAGGTCAATCTTTAAAATAAAACCAGCATCAAAAACCATTTCCTTTCTCTCTATACTAAAAATAGCCAATTTACTATGGTGTAGGTTCCAAACAGTCACGAGTTATTTCCTCCTGCGATGTCAGCTTGCTTTTCTCAGTAATAGGTTCTGTTAGCATTTATGAAACCTGTTTTCATACTAACCCTCTTCCTCAGGGAACAGTGACTCTTACTGCTACATATTTCTCTTAGAAAGCTTAAGAGACTTATCAAGTGTGGCTCTTTCTAGTACACATTTTGATATGTAAGCAGCTTCATTTTTACCAGTCTTACACAGTTATGTTTGTTCCAACACAATGCTTTCTTCGGGTGTATTTATTTTCTTTCAACCGAACAGCGCAAAGATCCATCTTGAGAAGCAAAACCACTTTTAAAAGAGTGGTCTTCTCTACTTCCCAACAAACCCATACATACAAAACCACGCGTCCATCGGCTTCTTTTGTAATCTACGCTCTTAAACTCAGAAACTGTTGCGTGTCCAGCTTCATGTCATGCTGGTCCCGGTTCCTCCCACTGGCTTCCCCAACCCTACCTTCAGCCCCTGGAGTTTTTCTTTGTGTGTCCACAAAAAAGGAGGTTTTCACCTTCACTCTATAGGGAGGTACACCAAGCCACTTAGGCTGCGTGTGAAAACAATGATGCCCAGCTAAGATGTCTCTGGTGGTCGGCTGGGAGGTCAACCCGGGCAGGCCAGGCCTCCTGCGCCCACGGCGCCCACAGGGGACTGCGGCCATCATCCCGCCGGCTTGGTCCGACCACCTCTCTCCAAGTTACCCCGGCCCGCCATTCCCATCAACACTCGCAGGCGGCTGTCCCTGCTGATTGGCAGGCTGCTGGTAGTGTCTGTCACGGTGGGGGTGGGGAAGTGTCCCACAAAGATGTCTCTGAGACACTTGAAAAACAAATCCTGCCAGGTTCATTATCCCCAGCAGCGCGGCCTCCCCTCCCCCAGCACACAGCCGGCATCCGTCTCTCCTGACAGCCCGGTCCCGGGGCGCGGGGGGCTCTTTCCTCCCGAGCGCGCAGCCCCCGCCAGGCCCCCAGCCTCGGCTGGCCTCACGGCCCCGTGTCCCCGCAGCCTGCTCCAGCTCCCGGGCTGGGCCTGTGCGAGTCGCGGTCTCCGCGGTCCCGGCCGAGCTCCCGAGGCCCTCTCGGCCTCGGCTCCGGCCCCGGACACTTACTTGAGCCCCAGGCCGTTCAGGTGCTGTCCGATCAGCCGGATGACGTCCTCGTCCGACTGCGAGAGCCGCTTCTTCTTCTTGAGGCCGCTGCCCAGGTCGGGGGCAGCGGGGCCGGCGGCGGGGCTGGGGGCGGCGGCGGCCCCGCCGAGGTGGGAGCCCGGGCCGCTATTGTTGCCGGTGGCGGCGGCGGCGGGGGGCGGCAGCCCGTTGGCGTGGGCCAGGTCCCCCGCGGACGACGCCGCGGGCGACGCCTCGCCGTTCTGCGCCGCCAGGCAGGCCAGCTCAGGGGCCGGGCCCGGGGCCCCCCCGCCGCCGCCGCCGCCGCCCGCCCCGTTGGCCTGCATACCGGGGGCGCCGCCTCGGGGGCCGGCGGGGGCCGCGGGCAGCCCCACCACCACCACCACGGACGGGGGCGCGGAGGAGGATGGCGGCGACGGGCCCGCGCGGCCGGCCGGGGCCCCGAGCTCTCCTGCCCCCTCGGCCGCCGCGGCGCGGGGCTTCTTCCGCGGGGGCGGGGAGGCTCCGCCGGCGTCCGAGTCGGAGGAGGAGGAAGCGGAGGCCAGAGTTTCCTCGCCGAGAGAGGCCGTGGTGGGAGGCCGGGGGGCGAGGTAGGGGTCGGGCCGGGGGCGGCGGGCGCGGGCGAGGAGGAGGGAGGGGAGGACCGGGCCCTGCCCCCCCCTCCGCGGGCGGCCGGCCGGGAGCGGACCGCGGGCCGGGCGGGGGCGGCGGCGGCGGCGGGGACGGCAGCCGCCTGTGTCCTCGGGCCGCCGCGCCGCTCGGTGTTGATTCCTCCCCAGCTGCTGCCTAATGGAGTCCGGCGCCCGCGTCACAGGAAATGCCTGCACTGCGCTCGCCCACTTCCGGCGGCAGGTGCGGCGCTGTCAGCGCGCGGGCGGACGCGGCCCAGCGAGGCCCGGCCCGGCCCGGCCCGGCCCGGCCCCCCGGGTGCCGGGCTCCGGCTCCGGTCCGGCCCGGCCCCCCGGCCCGCGCCTGCCCGCCCGGACGCTGCCGGGTTCCGGTCCGTTTCGGGTTTCGGCCCGAGCCCCGTCAGGCCGGCCGTCTCCTAGTTCCGACCCACTGGTGGTTCCGGCCCGGCCGCGGGAGCCAAGAAGAGCGCGGGCGGCCGGGCCCACTCCGATATGCCAAGGGTGAGACGCCGGAACGCCGACCCGGAACCCCGCGCGGTGCGGCGCGTAGCGACTGCCCTCGGGGTCGCCGCCCTCGGAGACCGCGGCGGGCGTCCGTGGCCGCGAAGCCCCGCCGCCTCGGCGAGCAACCGGCGACTTATGTAAATCCGGAATGCAGCAACAAAGACCTGGACCGCGTCCTAGTGCTTACTGCGTGTCTACTTCGTGTGTATGGGGTTCTAGTATATGTACTTGCTCAGGTACAATTTTCTGAGAAGTTTAGTGAGTATTTTTTGTTGTTGTTAGTTCTGGGAAATGAGCCCAGGACCTTCACAACAGCTGCATCTACAGCCCACCTTCCTTTTTACATGTTTTATTTTTGAGCATTTGTGATCCTCCAGCTGCAGCCTTCGGGTAGTGCTGGGATTATGGGTGTGCACCACCAGGCTGAGCTGAGGACCCCCTCTCTACTTTCCTTGTGTAAAAATCAGACTCCAGTAATAATATGTGTCCCTAAAATTTACAGAATGAATAGAGTAGCTTTGAATCCTTCGGGAACAGTCCTTTTAAATTTAGAAACATGCTTAAAGTGATGCTGGTGAGAAATGTGTAAAGAATGCTGAGCTCAATCTCAGCCACTCTGGAGGTTGAGGGCGGGAGGACCACAGTTTTGAGGACAGCTTTGGCACCTGAGCAAAATTCTGCTTCAAAGTAAAATTTAGAAAGGGCTGTAGATATGGCATAGTGGTAGAGTGCCTGGGATCAATCCACAGAACTGCCCCCGTCCCCAAAGAATCCAGAGCTCCGTGACTGTTCGACTGGGAGAACGAGAAGATGACCAGGACAGAATCCTAAAGAGATTCAACTTCGGAGTTCTGAGTGCACTTCCAGGTTGCTGCTGTGACTACACGGTGACACATTCCATGTTGGTGCTGACCTCGGGCAGACAGACCTAAGTTGTGCCTGAGGTTCATAGGGCACTGCCCCTGGCCAGCAGAGCCAACGTCCTGGATGGTTCACACCTTATTATTTAGATGGTTGAAAAAGAAATTGGATTCCACTGCAGTCTAAACTCATAGGTAGACCACAGCCTGCTCTTCTTAGAAATTCTAATTTCTGAAGGCCTTGTGCACGTGGACTGTATTAAAGGCCTCTGTGCTGTTGTTTTCTGTATTAAAATACAGACTGAGGACCTGTGGCCTGAACTCTGGAACTTTTAGAGCTGGGTTTGAGGTTCACTTAACGATGAATAATTTTGGAATATTAGTCAACATACTCAGAAGCCTTCACACTGAAGGGTAAAGTTCAAATTGTCTCCTGCTTTCCAGGATGATCTCGGGCTTTTTGACACGCTCTTTGACTCTCCCCCACTTTATCTTTCAGTTATGAGAAAGGGCTCTCCCTCTCTCTTTGTCTCTCTGTCCCCTTCCCCTTTCTCTCTCTCCTCCCTCCCCCCTTCTCTCTGTAGTACTGGGGTTTGAGCCCAAGACCTTCACCCTGAGCTATATCCCCAGCCCATTATTTTTCTTTAAATTTGACACAAGGTCTCACTAAGTTGCTAAGTTGCCCAGTCTGAGCTGAAACTTAACCATCTTCCTGCCTCAGCCTCCCAGCATGCTGGGATGACAGGCCTGCACCACCAGTCCTGAATTTATTGGTCCTATTTCTGAGTCCTTTGCTGCTGCTCCCCACCACCCCCCCCTCCAGTGTAATGGGACTCAGTTCTGAGTCTTCATCCACACCTCCCCGTCACTTCTCCCCCTTTTCTCTGCCTGCCTGGTGCCATTTATCCTGCCAAGATTCAACTTCATTTGGTTCTATAGGAGGAGCCTTTCCTGCCTTCCAGCGCCCTGGCCTCCCAGGTCTCGTAGTATCATTAATCAGGTCCCTCAATCTTCGGGGCTACCTGCCATGTAAGTTGCTAGGACACCATCAAAGCTAACATAGAGGCCTTTGGAGACCTGTGTTCCTCTTGCTTGCCCTTACCTTCCCACCCTACCCCAGTAAAGATCCAGGTTGATTTTTAGGGAAAATAAAATTTTTGGTTTGTATTTCTGAGTGGCTGACCTTACAAGGTCCGGGTAGGAGGCTTCTTGTCCTAGGAATGTTCAGGCAGGGGCTTTCAGGTTTTCTTGTGTCAGGAGTGATACAGAATCCGTAGGAGGATAGGTCATTTACCCTTTAACCTCTCAGAGTTTCCTACCTCCCAGATACCTGTGAACTAAGGGTATTTGGGACTCCCAACTAGTGTATAAATTCCCTTACTGCGGGGTTGATGTTTCCAGACTGTGGGCCCTGACTTATGTGTGAGTCAGTTTAGTGGGCCATAAGTAGTATTGTAAAAAGTGAAGTGGGGACTGGAGGAATGGCTCAGTGATTAAAACACTTGCCTAGCAAGCACTAAGTACCCGAATTTAGTTCCCCAGCACCCCATAAGCTGGGTGTGGTGGCGCACACCTATCATCCCAGCACTCGGGAGGCTGAGGCAAGAGGATTGCCTTGAGTCCAAGGCCAGCCTGGGCGCCATAGTGAGTTCAGGACCACCAGCTTGGGTTACAGAGCGAGACCCTGCCTCAAAAAAAAAAAAAAAAAAAAGTGAAGTGGATGTAAGGCTGAGGCAGGAGGATCGCAACTTCAAGCCCAGCCTGGGCAACTTGGTGAGACTGTGTCTCAAAAATTTTAACGAAAGGGCTGGAGATGTCGCTCATCGCAAAGGCCCTTGGTTCAACCCCCAGTATCAACAACAACAAAATGTGAAGTGGGAAAGTAGAGGAGCATGGGAAACACCTGAGCAAATCAATCATACGAGAGGTAATGTTTATTTGCAACAGTTGTGTTTCAGTGACAGCTGCATGTCTTTCCTTTGCAAGGTAAAATGTATTTCTTCTGTAGGTCACTGTCAAAAACAATTTGAAAACCACTTATCTACAGTCCTGAGTGACCAGAGGTGGCTCAAGACATAGGCGTTGCACATTTGATGACAGCTCCGGGTGCCATCCAAGGGAAAGCCTTCCACTACAAAGTAAGATACCCATCAGAATTTTAGAAGTTGAGATAATGCCGATGTTTATCATAAAACAAATATATGCAAAAACTTCACAGATCCTTCTGAAACTCTTAGAGACTTATTTTTCGGCCAGTGTTTAATTTTCAGGCCTGGGATGTAGTTCATTGGAGGGTAGTATGTGCAAGGTCCTCCGTTCAATCCCTGTTACCACAAAATAAATTACTTGCTCAGCCTAGTGGTGTAGACCTGTAATCTCAGCACTCCGAGAGGCTGAGGCAGAAAGATTGCCAAGTTCAAGCCCAACCTGGACACTTAGTTATTTAGTGAGACCTTGTCTCAAAATTAAAACAAAAACTAGGCTGGGGATATAGCCTAGTGTGAAAGCCCTAGGCTCACTCTCCAGTACTACAAATAGATAGATAGATAGATAATTGAGACTTCAGTTTGTTATCTCAACTTATGACTTAACAACACCCATATTCAATCTATTTCTCTTAGGAGGAGGTATTTCTCAGGAGCCTCGTAGTCCCCAAGGAAGGTCAGGGTTCTGTTTGTGTCATTAGCTTCCTTGCTGGCCTCTCTGTGTTTGAGCTTGCTGCAAAAGGGACAGGCTGGACCTGTTGGACCTGTGTGTCCTGGAAGAATTCCGGAGTGACCAGAGTGTTTCTGGTGTCAGACACCGAGGCCAGCTGATGCATCACTTAACCACATCCTCCTTTCTTACGGCATCTCTAAAAGGGGATAATGACCCTGGCTAGCTTGTCTGATAGGATTGATACGTGGGTCAAGTGAGATCACAAATAGGACAGATATTTGGGGAAATACTGACTTGAAATGATTCAGGTTAAAAATTACATTCTTAGGGCTGGGGTGGAGCTCATTGGTTAGAACACTTATCTGCTGTGCACAAGGCCTTGGGTTTGATTTTCTAGTTCACGTAAAAGTTACTGGGGTGTGGTGGCACATGCCTATAATCCCAGCACTCAGGAGGCTGAGGTAGGAGGATTGTCATGAATTTGAGGCCAGCCTGAGCTATATAATGAATTCAGGACCAACCTGGGCTGTGGAGCAAGCAAGACCTTGTCTGAAAACAATTGTTTTTTACATTCTCCATCATTTAAAAAGGACTTGAGACAGCCGAGTGCAGCCATGTAAGATGGTTTTATTACAGGTGTTTCTGAGTCGTGGATGGTACAGATACAGGCACCCTCCTGCGCTGGTTTTGGGCTCCGCGGTTCCCGCATCACCCTGAGCAGATCCCTGTGAACATCCTGCTTCCAGCTACTCTTCCACCAGTGCTCACTGGGCTCAGCATCACAGCATACTGGTGGCAGTCCTCAGGGCAACCTGAGCATCTCCGTCACTTGCTTACTCCCTTCTGCAAACACCCTGCGTGCACGAGCTCTTAGTCCCCTCCTGTATTTGGTCCGAGGGACTTGCCAGGTGGGCCTCAGAGCAGAGACATGGGGACCCTTTCCTGGAAAGACAAGCCCTACCTCCCCTCAGCTGTTACCATCCCAAGCTTCCCAAGGCTCGTTTGGTATTTACAGCAAAGTCTCATACTTTCCTGAGAATTGAAATGAACCATGAAAACAAGATAATTCTTTCCTCACCATTGAAAAAACATTCGCAGGAGCAAAGTGAAAGCAAGCTGGAACTGGGTGTGGTGGCACAGGC